>OZ024887.1:62556310-62686310 GCA_964017195.1 Siderastrea radians
ATATGACTCCTGGGTTCAAACCATTTACGCAGTAAACAAAGTAGACAATATTGAATATAGATATAAATGTAGTTGACCGGGGAAACCACTACTGTTTTTGAGCCAGGGGGAACTCCCTATAGAGGGCAATACGGGGAGGCTCCGCCCGAAAGGGGTGCCTTTTAAGCTCGTAGTATACTAAAGGGTATGGAAAACTGTCATCAGTTTTAGTACATGAAAGGGTCACAAAATCCGTTGCAAAGTGGAAGAGATGGCGGCTAAAGTTAAGTATATGAAACGATGCCAATTTTTGGTAGAAATGAAAACGCAAAACACATAAAAGCTTGCACCCTTTAAGCAACTGAATCAAAACGGCTGAAATTCTATTGTTTTGGCTTATCCTTGAGGATAAGAGAATGAATTCCCGTGCCTCATGATAATCATTTTCGATCTATTATTAGTTTTTTGCACCACACAGCGAGAGTTACAGTAAACCCCGCGTGTAAGAACCTGGATTTTAAGAACCTGTTAGGCTAAAATTTTCATTCTAAGCCCCCTCCACATAAGAACCTATTAAGGCTAAAATTTTAAGTTAGGTTCTTTTCAGTGGAGTTGCTGTAAAAGTGTATAGGTAGAAACTGCTGAATTAAGATCATCATCTGATTATATTTAAAAGTAACTTGACCTGCACTGTACTGCCTTTAGGCATTATGGTATAAATGATTTATATTATATTATGAGATGATATTTATAATATATTTAAATGAAAGTCACATGAAAATATAAAACTTATTTTAAGAACCTTGGTAGTCTAAATTTGCTTTAAGTACCATTTTTATAAGAACCTGTTTAGTCTAAATTAAAAATCCAGATTCTTATACGCGGGGTTTTACTGTATTCAATAATCTCTTGTTTTCAATTGGTCCAGTGACTCCTAAAATTTGTTCCTGGGTGCAGTTCCAAGGTCTATTCTCTCGCTTCCTTCATAGTCAAATACAGTGGCCAGGTCTGAGTGGGTAGAGTTACGTTACCAGTGTGGAATGCGATGGCCCTTCAGTCCCCAGAGTTACTGAGGTATGTTAGTGACGGGGTGGTTTTGGGTTAGGCATTTTCTGGTCGACTTTTTTTGGAGTAGAAACATTTTGACAGGACTTTATTAGGCTTGATATGTCAAAGAATTTCGTCAGTTTTACTTGCAAACTTAGAATAATTTTTTCAGGCTGACATGAAGGACTTTTTAAGGTTACGTTCTGAGCCGTTGAACTTTTTTGGGTTCAGTTTTAGCCTCACGAGACTTTTCTGGGTATCTGTGTTCTTTTTCCTTTTTTTATACGTTCTAAAGCAGTAGTTTACTACCTTTGTTTCTAACAATGCACCTGCCCGTTGCGGAGACATCTATAAATTTCAGTATTGTTTATTTTATTTATTTAACGTTTCCCCGTTTGCATGCACACCTAATATTTGTTACGGAGGCAAAATTTGACGTAAATGCTTCTGCTTTTTTTTTCTCAGGACCACAGTCTTGCCTCCTCAGCAAACGCTTCTGCGAAAACTGGGAAAGTTGATATATCCGCTACAATGTTCTTGCAACCGCTTTTTCAATTTGAAAAACCGTGGTTAATCTGCCTTTACTTCTGTTAACTTCAAGGTCATCTTTATACCAAAGCGGAGTCGAAATGGATAATAGTATACTCATTAATACAACTAGTAATAGTTGACACTACAGCCGCCCCCGCTGTTAAGAGTTTTTGTGAACGTATTTATTGATTTTGAAGGTTTCCTTTTTCTTGATTTACTTAAACCACTTTTGTTTGGCATGTTTTGTTTCTGTAGTATAATTTAGGTTTTAGATTGTTTCTGCAGAATTAGGCCACGTTTAGATTAGCACCTAGTCCAGTGCCAAGAGATTTCACTGACATTACGGAATCGTGCCAATTGAAACGGGTTGATCACTAATGTAAATGAGCTCTACTTTTATCTGGAAGCAGAATTTCTAACTTCGCACTTTAGCTTATTCTGTCTTCCTTGGGTAGCGTTTTCCTGGATGCGGAATTTCTAACATCGCGCTTTAGCTTATTCTGTCTTCCTTGGGTAGCATATACCTGGAAGCGGAATGTCTAACATCGCTTTATATAGCTTATTCTGTCTTCCTTAGGTAGCATGCATATACCTGGAAGATTCTGTTACTTGTGCAATGAAAAAGAAGCAAAACAAAACAAAACAAAACAAAACAAAAGATAACCGATTGCCAGGTTTTCATGTACAATCAATGTACATTGAGTGTTACGTTGTATTACGGTCTAAAATCATCATATTTTTTGAAAACCTTTTTCCTGGTCTTATAGGTAGCGGGGCGGAGAGTTTATTCCATTCAATGTTACCAGTTACACAATTGTATTCTTGAGTTTACCATCATTTTATATTATATGACTGTCTGAAATTGAAAAAGGCCCAGTAAATTAATGTTTATGCCGATTTTTCATTACCGTACATTACTGCTGAGGAACGATTTTCAAATAACAACCATTTTTAAAATGTGCGATCGTTTTTTGCTCAGTATTGGACAAAGCGCTTCCTAATTAGTTTTGTATCTTCATTAATCCGGAAATTGCGGCTACTTTCATTTCAGTTTAGGGGAGCTTGAATTACTTTTTTAATAGTGGGCGATTGCCTGATTTCCTAGTGCCGTGTTCAGCCAACACCTCAAGAGACCGAGAGGTGTCAAACCTTGGCTTTGAATTACTTATGCAAATTACTGGCTG
This sequence comes from Siderastrea radians, assembly GCA_964017195.1. NCBI lineage: Eukaryota > Metazoa > Cnidaria > Anthozoa > Scleractinia > Rhizangiidae > Siderastrea > Siderastrea radians. Next base: position 62,559,052 of record OZ024887.1, read on the forward strand.
CACATTCAATGTGCAACCAGCTAATTTACTTAACATTTTTTCCCACCGCAAAGCTTGTCTCATGCTGTAGGGTTGCTGGTGTTGAGATTCACTCGTTCGCTAAGCAATGCTTGCTTGTTTGTGGACCGAGTCTTTCAGTCCTGCAAACTAAGTGATCTGTGTCTGACTAATCGTTTCCAATCAATGATTTGTGTATGATGCGTGTCTGACAAATAGACATACGCAGCGTCTCTGGATCTAAAATTTCTTAGGCTAAACTCGAACTTTTCCTTCTCGTGGCCAGAGAATTTACCCGAAATTTACGTTGGCTTTCTACGGGAATAAAATGAAGCAAACGGAACTAAAAACTTCAGTTTCTCTCCCGCCTTCAAAACAGCTGCTCTGCGAGATTTATATACTGAACACATGTGCGGTTAAGGAAACACTCGCAGCATGACTGCCGGAAAAAGAACCCACGCGTTTTCTTGAATACCGTACACTCCCAAGATAGAGATTTTTGATTTACTAACACCGTCACATTACCCATATATTCCCTTCGGGCATTTACTGATGCTACGTCATCATTACCCATTTATTCCGTTCGGGCGTTTAGTTATGAAACGTCATCATTACCCACTTATTCCGTGCGCGCCCTGTTCTGGCAAATCGATATTTGATCTGTTATATACCTACTGTATATTTTAACTGTAAGTACTTTACTTCCCTTTACTTTATATACGCGCGAGCTATAAGGATGCCTCCTCAGGATTTTAAAATCCCTGCGGGGGCAATAACCGTCCCACGGACGAAATCTCGTGGTTGGTGCACAGGCTACCCAGGTTCAAGAAAAGACCTTTAGTGGCAAAATAAAAAGGATTTGTATAGCTAGCTCAGTCAGGAAACTAAGAATGACAACAAATAGCCAGTTAGGTTTACATACCAGATCAAATATTGTCCTTGTGTTGTTTCTTGACCGTCTCAAAGCCTTTCAGCCGCATTTAAGCCAGTTTTAACACACTCAACAACCGTTTTCTTATTACATCAAAATAAAATAACAAAATGTCTCTTTTCGACTCTTCTTAAAAGAATAAATTATTCCATTCGTGTTTCCTGCTTTGTCTTGTTAAAACCATCCTTCCTATGTATCTCTTGAATAACAGTCGCCAACGAGTCTGTTGGAAATTAGGAGTGGCATCATTACCAATAGTACGCAAAAAGTCAACTAAGAGCTTTCGAGAGACTTTTTAATTAAGAAAATGAACGTTTCGAATAGCTTTCGGCGAGTTACACTCACATTTGGGTAATATCCTGTCAATTTGTTGTCAAGGAAAGATAAACTTGATCAACTAGAAAAGCCAATGAGACACCAGACATAAATAGAATATTTTGCTCATAATATCTCCGGTAAGTGGCCCTCTTTAGAATCAATTTTACCGGCCGTAATATTGTTTTGGTTTGAAAAACAAATAGAGCGCCTGCTTCCGGAAAACATAGAGCAACGTTGTGAAAATGTGAAGATCGGTTTTGTTTCAGCACATAAAGATCGCTTGAAAAAAACGTACGATTTGACTTTGCTCCATGGAAGATTTTCAATCGAATATTTTTGGCTTTGTGAAACAAACTGCTTTTAACTAGGCTTTTCGTGGGGTTGGACAACGTATCTACATTTTTCGCTACACATGCATAATGTTTGCCTTTAAACGGAAGCAAACAGTGCGGAAAGCTATCAACTTGTTAAGACAAACTTAACACTGAAACGGAGACGAAAGGTCTGAGCGGCAAGATGTCCAAGGACGACAAGCCAAAGTGCTCCACTGCAGCAAAACCCGAGAGTGTTTTTCAGAAATTTCGTTCTCCTTGCATTGATGCTCATTATGAAGCCTTCATTCTCCGGTCTAGTTGGACGGTCGGAAGTTTGTACGCGTCGAATCTAAACTTGGGACAGAGTTATGTTAAACAAGTTCAAGATCTAGAAAAACAAAGAAAAGTCTGGTTGTCAAGGAAAGAGAAGGAACGGGAAACAATGCAGAGAAGATCTGAGGCTCTCAAGAGGCAAGCAAAACATTATTTTCACTCAGACAGTCTGTCCGAAGCAAAGGAAATATTTGAAAATCGAAAAACTCCGCGACAAAGGGCTGCAACAGTAAGCGCTTACACTCAAGTTGCAAGCTTAGAAAAATTGGACTTGATTGATAGAAGAGTGGATTTCCGAAAGAACAGGTCAACATCACAACCGATGAGACCTGGGGTTAATAGCGCCTCATCAACAAACGCAAACCTTGAATTTCAAATAAATGAAAGTCGGACTGAAAAACTTCCCCGCACTCAAAGCTTGACATTTACTCGTTCTACGAACTGCGCTTTTGCTTCTCTAAATCGGCCAAGTCCAAAGAGGACACCTTCCGTTCTTTCCTCGTATGTCAGATCTACACAATCTGCGGGACCGGAACAAAACTTGTCAGCGAACACTGATCTCATTCCGAGATGGTTACCATCAAATCTGCGCTCAAAACACATTCGAGAAAAGAGTTTAATTTAATGCGCGGTGTTTTCAGGAAGATTAACAAAGCTTGACATTTGGAAGTAAAATGGCAGAATGAGTTGTTTTCAAATTACACAAGCCTGCAAAATAATAAACACACGTCGGGGAATCAACAAAAGAAACTCAATCAGATTACAAGAGAGTTCATTTTAATTTCGTGCGAAAAATTAAGTGAGCCAATGGCCATCTTGTTAAACAAGATCAATGACAAGGAAAATTGGAAAACTTAACGTTGTTAATTAACCTTGAGTCAAAAAAGGGCGTCTGATCAAATAGTCATAAAATAAATCGAAAATTTCATCGCCGAATTCACCTGCTATGGGGTGCCTGGAAATTACACTAAATATACTATTACTAAGTTTAAATCCCTGTCTGATCAAAGCGCCCCTGAAGTATAATTTCGCACACTTTCTTAAACCTCCTCTTTGGAAAAGACTACAGTAAGGTACTCCAATAGCTTTCTGTTGATACTAAGAAAATTAAATCCAGCACTTGCTTGTTTAGGACTGGACTCTACTCTGAGCGGTGACGTCACCGAATAACTTCGCCTGCCCCCGCTCTAGGCAATGCTCTAGGCTTCGCTCGGAAAACAAAGCCTCCGTCTCAGACTTTGCGCGGGCAAGAGATAAACCCTAGGTATTACACTGTATCAAAACCACCAGGCCCCGGTTGTTCAAAGAGCGGATAACTCTATCCACTTTGTTTTGTCAACATTTTTATAAGCTAATTGCGATTTTGAGACGGCAATTCTGCATTATATTGACGGCTAGTTGGAAGAAAATATATTCCGTATTGGGCGGAGTCGCGAAACGAAGCGATCGCAATTAGTTTTGTATCACGATTCAATCGTTTTTTGGGCAAAACAAACGCAAAACTGAGAATTTCCTGCACGGATTGAAAGATAAATTCTTACAACTTGTCAAGTGTTGAGCACGAATCGTTGTACGCGCTATCAAATCTTTGTTTTGCAGAAAAATTATCAAAATATAGACTTTCCTCACCATAAATCAGTGTTTCACAGAAATAAATTCAAAGTAGCATCTTTATGTACATGTAGTGTTGTTAGGTTCCAGAAGTCGACAAAACAGGTAAAATAACGCAAACTCGAGGACCTTTTCGTTCAAAACTTTTTCAAAAACATGATTACGTGATTAACACGCGCACAACATACCTCGGCGAAAACAAACCGTCAAAACAAAAGAAAATACGTTTTAATTCCCGTCTTACCTTATTTTTTCGATAGCGTGGACTCTAAAGTTGAATATCGCTTTTCTTTATCTTTCAAACGGCAAAGCAATTTAAGCTTACATTTCTGGCCGCTTTTTGAAGAGAAACTTTGAATTTCTGTTTTGAATGGAAGCCAGGCTGCATTTTGTGTCAGTTTCCCGGAAGATCTTCGGCGTGGGTTTCCAAATCGACGGTGTACTGGCGTGCGATCGTGGTCTTTGGCGTAAAGCGGCGTAAGACCGAGCCAGCGCGGCGTAGGAGGGTGTAAGGCTAGTTAAGGCTTGGATAAATTCTGCTCGTAAAATGGCTTATTCTGCCAGCCGGCAGTGGTTGTAAAAATTGCTTATTCTGCTCGAAATTCTGCTCGGACACCCTTATTCTGCTCGAATTCTACTCGTTACCTGAAAAATGTTCGGCCCTTTGGGCCTTATGTATTTTACGCAAATATGGAAGGGAGCCTGGGCCTAACCCCTCGATACTAGCAAAATTGTAATTCATCTTACTTTATATCGCTGATATTAGACGAAACAGTGGATCACGTGTGCGTTTTAGCTAATAATCACATTAATCACAAGGTATTTGCCATTTGTTGTGTTCTTAGTTTTCAATTTTTCTTACAACTGTTATGCATATCATTAGTGTCGCTGATTTTCCGTTATTCTGCTCACATTCTGCTCGAAAATACCTTATTCTGCCGGCAGAATGCTCGCCTCAAAACTCGCTTATTCTGCTCAAAATTCTGCTGGCAGAATTTATCCAAGCCTAAATTTAGCTTACCTTATATTATTAAACGATTTTGTGCGTTGACGTGTAGCCGAGTGAGTGAAAATTTTACCGGGAACTGGGGACGTTCCCGGCGTTGGCGCCTCGTCGGCCGCTTGGAGTACAGCTTCGAAACTCTTGGCGTATCTTCGGCGTGGGAGGTACACGGAATGCACCCTGGAATGGAAGGAGCCCGACGAAAACGGCGCGAAATTTTCAACCAATCACTGGCTTGCTTTTGACACGTCAATACGTAGTTATATTGACGTCTCAAAAACAATCGAAAGAAACTGAGAATCGTGATACATCCGCTGAAAGCGTTATCCACCCTTTGAACAACCGGGCCCAGAGCGATAAAATAGCTGTTTGAGAGGCTGTTGTGCACGCTGGCTTCCTCATCCAAGACCCTCTCACTTCTCCCTTCACAGAAAGAAGCTGGCTGAGTCGCCTCGTATCATTATGTCGTGACTTTAACTTTAAGGACATCGACGTGTACCGAGGAATCCTTCGCTCTGAACAGCATCTGTCTACTTCTACCGGCGTCTACTATAAATTCTTCTTAAAATCAACGTTTATCACTACAGTGGAACCCGGTTAATACGGACACCAAGGGGACATGCCACAGTGTCCGTATTAAGCGGGCTCTCGGAAAAAAACGTCACGGACACATGTTTTATCGATATAGACTAAAGCAGAAATTTTTACGAGAACACGTAGTTTAATTTCCTAACTGTAACTGTCACAAGTTCATCCTACAGAAACCTCAGAACCTTTGAAAGGTCATTCACCGTTTCTGTTAGGTTTTCTCTGGTAAGATAGTCACGTCCTCCAGCATTATCATCGTTTCATTCAGTGTCTTCAGTGATTTGACTCTAAGCTCCTTCTACTCGGCATCGACCTCAACAATATCCTCATCACTGTCGTCGTCTTGTGAATTCTGAGAAGTGGATGCCGATAAACTAGAGAAAAATTCCTCCTCCCAGATAACCAGTGTCCGTAAAGCGGGGTTGACGATATATGAGAGTTTGTGACTCGGGACACAGAAAAGTGTCCGTTGTCCGTATGAACTGGTGTACGTATTAAGCGGGTTAATTTTAGAGAAAATATACGAGCTTTTCGTCAGGACAAACGAAACTGTCCGTTATATACGGGTGTCCGTATTAAGCGGGTGTCCGTATTAAGCAGGTGTCCGTATTAAGCGGGTGTCCGTATTAAGCGGATGTCCGTAGAGCGGGGTTCCACTGTATATGTTCTCTGTTGAATTAGCTCTAGCGTAGACTGCGAGTAGTCTCTAATTTTGGCGATAGCGATTGTGGGGCGGGCGGAATACACACGCGCGCGCGAAAGTTCGAGGAGACGCGACGCGAAGGGAGCGCCCCTTCGCGTCGCGTCTCCTCGAACTTTCGCGCGCGCGTGTGTATTTCGCCCGCCCCACAATCGCTATCGCCAAAATTAGAGACTACTCGCAGTCTAGATCTAGCGTCAATATTCGATGTCTCGTGTTAGCAATTCTCACATCCGCTCCCAGTCCTTAAAGACTGATCGACTGAAATCAACGTTTCGCACTATATGTTCACAGCTGAATTATTAGAGCAGCTTCTAGTGTTCAACATTTTCACATCCGTTTCTCCGTATCCCTCGTTCCCAGTCCATTAGCCTAAATGTCCTTGGGAAAAGCAACTAATGAAACTGTTTTGTCAAAATCGACGTTTTTCAGTATTTGTTCACAAGTGAATAAACTGGAACTCTGGAGATTTCGCGTTCGCCATACAGTCTCACATCTGCTACTCCTTTCCTATCGCTGTTCGTCGTCAAGCCTAGAATTCTCTTCACTGTCACCACAAACAGTGTTATTAAAACCAATGTTTTTCATTATCTGTTCACAGAATCACCTTTAGCTTCAGTGTCCGGTATCTTACTTTGGCCATTCTCACATCCATTCTTTTCGTCCTCTTGTTTCCCCTGTTCTAGTCCAGTATTCGTAGAAACAGAAGTTTCTTTTGCAGTAAACTTAGCTAAACACTTGTCGAGCCGCTTCAAAAAAGTGTCCACGTCCGCTTTTGTCATCCCTATCGCCGCGGCTGCCGTAAGGTATGCACAGCAGTAGTTTTGAGCATGCGCACCCCAGCCAGTGAACACGTGACCGTTGATTTCTTTTGTGCTGCCAGGAGCAACCACTCTGAATAAGAAAACAAACACTTGGATTAGAATTTGGATTTAGAATTTGGATTCGAACATTTGGATTAGTTTGCTGATCTAGATAACGAGGCATGTTAGTTATTCAAACAACATACTCTATGGAAATTTTGCGGGTTTTTACTGAGTCTTTTAGCAAACCACCTGCAAAACGTGAGTCCCGCAAAAAGATGACCTGCAGCCTGAACAGACACGTTCAACAAACATACTTACACACTCTACCGAGAAGGAAACTAAAAAAAAAAACGTATGCGCTAACGTCGTTATAGTCTTGTTCGCCGTGAAATATAGTTGTTTTTCGTAAGTAAGCTCTTAGCAACCGGACAACACATGGAAATGCAAAATTCAAAACCGTCCAGAAAATATCAGTCTCTCTGAATATCAAAAATTTCTCGACCGTCAACCAGAGCACAGGAGTGCACAAGGAAATCGCTATCCGCGCGTCATCTCTCCATGCGACGGGTTGAAACTCTTCACGCGACAGGCCTCTTCACGTGACGCGCGGAGGAGAGCGTTTTTGTGCTCCCTTGCGGCTTTCGCTTCAGTCCTGTTCGAAAAACTACCTTCGAGAAAAAAAAAAAGACTGTTCATCAAAACTCTAACAGTGACCCTACCCAACCTCGTCCCCCAGGGCCTTCTCCTCATTCAAAATGGCAGGTTGAACAGGGAGAAGGCCCTGGGGACGAGGTTGTGTCCCTACCTTGCCCCAGAAACGCATCTTGTAAAGAGCATGGATCCAAGCTGGGTGATGCCGGCCGCGTTCAGTTCCAGGCCCTGCGTGACTCGCTCTAGTGAAATAGCTGAAATTACAAATTAAAAGGGAAAACGTCAATTTTTTGAATTTTCAAGAGTAATCAACGTCCTTGTTATGTTTTGCTAATCAGGCTAATGACAAGAAACTGAGGAGCCAAAAGTTGAATGTTTACCTGAAGTCAGCCAGTGGTGTTAAGTTTCTGGTTGTTGACATCATTGGTCAATTCACCCTTTAAGCCCCAATATCAGCTTGCAGATTCTCCTCACTGTTCTTCATATATTTCTTATGGCACAAGCTGGGAGAATTTCCTTAAACATCAAGACGTTTCACCTTTGCTGATTAATTCTCATGACCTCTATGTGTCATATTGCACCGATGTGATAAGGGGAAATTTGATGCTGATCACTGTTGGGGTTTAAAGGGTTAATATGCTTCTGGTTGAGGTGGACTGGAAAAGGAGATTGGCCGACTGAAATGTCAGACGACCAGAAAGCATCTTATTGTGCCGCTTACCAAGTGAGATGGGGTTGCCTTTAGTGCTAAGTAGTCGCTCCCCATGTGCTGTTGCTACCCTTGAGAGGCCTTCAGACAAGTAACCGTACACTTCCTAAAGAAGCATCCAATCAATAAAATTAGCTGTGTATGAAAGAAAACACCTGTGAACAGTCCACAACAGTAGATCACTCTTTTAAACCACACCAACGTATTTGGCCAATCACAATGAACACAAGTAACTCAATAAACCAACATTGTTTTGGTGACCGACTGACTGACTGACTGACTGACTGACTGACTGACAGACTAACTGACTGGCTGACTGACTGACTGACTCACTGACTGACTAACGACTGCTTGTTGAATTTTATGGATTTACTGATTGATTGATTCATTGATTGACTGACTGATTGACTGACTGACTGACTGACTGACTGACAGACCAACAGACAGACAGACAGACAGACTGACTGACTGACTGACAGACAGACAGATGGACTGAGTGAATGACAGGTTGACTATTGACAGACTGATGGACTCACTAACAGACTGCTGACTGAGTGACTGAGTGACTGACTAGACTGACTGATGACTTGATGACTGACTGATGGCAAAACTTGCATCAAACACTACAACAAAATAACGATTTATCAAAATCAGATTGTTTGCCAATATGAGGGTTTGCCCTGCATCTCACCTTTCTCTGTTGGAGTAACTGCTGGTATCCAGCTGACCCAAGAGACAGTAAAGTGATAAACAGGTCTATAGAAGGAGTTGCTGATGCTCGGCCTGTCAGTGAAAGAGAATGTGTGTTTCCTTTCAATGGCTGAATTGGGATCAACATAAGGTAAAACTCATATTTGGAACAGATAACCAACAAATTATATCACACTGTTACATGTACTGATGCAGTTTTATACAAAAAAAAGCAGAGAGAGTCAATTTTCAAGTTTGTCCAAAAGGGTAACTTGGTACCACATTAAGACCTTTCTTTTAGCCTGATAAAGCCTAGTTTTACTTGTGGCCAGTTAAAAAGATTTTCCTTGCTATTTGGGTAGGTGATGGATATGCACTAAAAGTACTTGTTATAAACTCCACCACCTCACAACAACAACAACAACAACAACAACAACAACAACAAACCTACTAGCTCCAGGGTATTGCATCTTAGTAGATTGATAGAAACACTATTAATTTGTAATTACAGAAAAAATTGTCTCTGATACCTACCAGGATATGTTTTGCTAACTCTGTCAATAAATGTCTCATCAAATCCTGCCACAATAGCTCCACCAACAGGAACCATGAAGTTCTTGTCAGTGCTTTGAACAACGGCATCCACACGACCTATCCTTGCTGCCTGCAGCAGAGAACAAGAGAACTGTTAGGGGAGTATACTCCATATGCTGAGCTCTAGGAGTGATTTTGTGCATTTATGGTCTCAGTCAAATACAGTCAACACTGTTCAACATTCATATTAATTTTTGTTGAATACAACCTTGTTCTATGATGTTGAATGTCAGGAGCCAAACAAATTCACCTTGAGAAGAAAGAAAAGTTGAATCAACATCTTTTGACAGGGTGGCCAAGGAACTGAGTTTGACATGTTGAATTCAGCAACACTAAATGGTGTGGAATGGAAATGTTCAAACCATTTGGCTAAGTCCTGAAACATGTCTAAGGAAATGTTTAAATTAGTTAACCCTTTAACTCCCAAGCATGCCAAAAATCAAAATTCAAGACAAATCCCAAATTTCATTTTGGAAAATACTTAATTCTAAATAGTACTTTGTGAAAGTACTGTTGAAGAGGTTTCATTTGAATGGTCGCACCATAGGATTTCATCCACAGACTCAAGAGTTAGAATCACCTCAACATCTCCATGACTCTGGGAGTTGAAGGGTTAACTGTTCAGAAACTCAATCAGGTGACGTGCGATGACAAAATATTTCCAGCTCTGCTACATATACACACATAACACGACAGAACTATTTGTACCTGCTGAATCAGATGCATGCACTTAGACGACTGCACCCCATAAGCATTGTTCACAATATGTGGCACATCTTGCTCCTTGCACAGCTTGGCAACTTCTTCCAACCTTCAAGGCACAGGTCTCCTTCATTAACTAGTTCACAAAAGCTTATCATCATGACTACATTAATTGGTTACCATGATAGTGGTGGTTTAACACTCTCAAATTGTAAACAGGTTCCCGCAAGAGCTGGCAGACGTGCAGTTCTGCCCAAGCCCCAAACTTGACCTCCCTGTGCAGCTGTTCTTTGTCAGGCTTTACCCACTGCCCAATCCAGTAACGTTAGACTAATACCCAATACCGGGAACCAAAGCTCCAGCTGGAATAGTTAAGTTCTTGGGGACATTGAGATTCACATGACCTAACACTTCAATAGAGCCATAAGCCCAAGGTAAAGAGAGCATTCATGGCACAAGCTTTCTATGTGGGACCTTCTCAGTGTAGTATGGGGCTTAACGTGGGGTACCCTATTATTGTGAAGGGATTTATTTTCAGAGGTGGAAGGGAGTGTTTTTGAAAGTTAACTTACCTGTCTGGGGTTCTTGGAGCAAAGCAGCTGGTAGTGGTCATAACACAGACCACATTTTCAGTGCCCAAGTCCTTGATCTGTTTCTCCACAGCTGCTAGATCTGTCCGTAGCTCATCACCCTCCATAACATTCTCCACAATAACTGGTTCAAATCCTAACAAAGGGAATAAGGAACACAGGAGTACGACCTCCTTTGTTATGCTAACTTACATTATAGCAACCAAGCAGCTTGCATATTTATAATGTGCAACATATTTGCCAACCGAACAATGCTATAAATCAAATGAAGAATGATCCACGCAGCGATGTACGAAAAAAAATTGCAGGCTTAATCGTAATTTCTTTAATTGCGTACATCACTGCAAGGATCACTCTTCATTTGATTTCACTTCTGCAGTTCATATATGATTTGTCATAAATTCATTGTCATCTCAATGCTATAAATAAAACCACTGTTTTTTTAGAGTTTCAGCCCGAATTCTCCCCTTGGGCCCTTCAATTTATTTGTTGATCAACTCTAAAATAGTGGAACACTGCACTGGAACTTATTTATTCTAAATCTTTTTACAACTTACCAGCAGTAAGAATGCACTTGAAACAAGACTTTTGGTCAATACGGGGCCAAATCACATACTTGGCACCTGGCCTCTCTTGTTTCAAGGTCAGCAGTGTCATTACCAAACTCATGCCCGTTGCCACAGGCAACACAAGGCAAGCTTTTGCCGACCTAACACCTGTCAATGAAATACAGATTTGAATATTAATATATGAAATGATCATAATTTATATTTGAACTGCAGATTAGAGATAGAAATATATGAAGACCATCGCAGTGATGATATTTCAACTTAAGCAGTTGAAAGAAGAAACCTGAAAAAATTCAGGCTTGAACAGATTTGATAAGAAAAATTGGAACTGGTACCCTGGTACAAAATACTGTCATGCTTTTTATACCCTTGCAGTGACTGATTGAGTTTGAGTGAATCAGTGAAGCATTATGGACAACTTTATTTCCATCCTCTAACCATCAATAAACATTGGATGCTGAAGAGTTTCCCCAGATATTTCATTTTAGATCCCTGCTGCTTAACTCCCCAGTCACTTTCTCCTTTTCGCCAGGGCTCTTATTTAATTACTGGTAAACATTAGTGACAACCCTGAACAGGATTCTACAGTTTCTCCACAGGTCTTGTAAAAGGATCTTACCTTACCTTTACAGTACATTAATAACTTAAAAGGCTGCAATGATAATCACAAAGGTGTGAAAGGCCTAATTCTAGTCTTAAGCTTTGGGTTATGGTTTAACTTTCGAGTCTGAGGATAGAATTATGAGGTGTTCCTAAAATGCTGTTTGTTACGCTGTACACATACAAGGTACATTTGAGTGTGTGTGCGGTGTTATTGTGTAGTTTCAGAAATATCCACACTTCCCCATGGAAAGTTTTTGTTTTGTACCCCCTCCCCCCAGGAAATTCCAGTTTAGCTTCATACAGAGGAATTCCAATTTTTCGAACCTCCAAGGGAAATGGAAATTGGTTCGAAAAATTGGGAGTTCGAAAAATCGAAGGTGGCATCAAATCATACCTGTTTTACCGTGGTATTGTTTTATAAGATCCAAGAAGGCAGACAACAACGGTATATCACTCTTGTTAATGTGTGAACCATCTTTATTTACCAACAAAACGTGCATTAAAAACTAAACTAAAGTTTAAGGACTTAAGCCAATTTCGGCAGAATAAAAACCAGTAAGGTACTGATACATGTGTCTGTAATTTTGCGCGGACTCTTGACTGCATTTCCTTCCCCTTACTAACCTGCGCTCAGGCCGAATTTTAGCATCGCTCTCATATTCTCTTATGTTGGTCGCTCGCTAAAATAGGGCCTGATACAATCTCTCACAGAAGTTCATGTCGGCGGCCAAATTTTGGCCGCGGAATCTCGCAATCTGATTGGCCCTTTAACAATAGAGCTGTCAACGGAAGTAAATTGTCTACGAGATTTCGATCCGCCCGCCATCGCCAAGGGACAACCAAGGAACAAGTCTGCCGAAGTAAAATGTGTTGCTCTAATAAATTCTCGTCGTTCTAGGAGAATTGTCACCATTTCTTTCTCTCCTGAGAATGGCGTTCGGTTTGACGCAAGTCCAGCAAGTACAGCAACAGTGAAGTATGTATTCTGTTTTATCGCATCGTGTCGCGGAATTTTGATTTGACGGCTTTCAACTAGTATTGATAACATGAACAGAGTAGTGGCTGTTTCCGCGTCTTACGAAACAAAACGAACAGCAGACGAGCAAGTATCTTTCGCCAAGAATGATCAACAAGTCAACCGATAATTCGGTAAACTTAACGGTGAACTAATGTTTGGCTACCCTGCGAGCAGATCGAAGGGCCTCTGCTCGCACGGTAATGTTTGGCGAGAACCGCAATCAAGTCGCAATAACGATTTTAAGTTTATTCATTCATTGTTTAATACTTATGTCGTCTTATTGATCTCTGACATTGACATCAAAGGATCTGACTAGTTTTATAATAGATGTTCTTCGTTTTAAAATTCGCTGCTGCTTAGAGATAAAATTCGCTGCTAATTTCAAATATTTATCACTTCTCGAATTAAATTACAAAATACCCCTTTGTTTATAAACGGTTTTATTTATATTTTTATTCTAAAGAATGAAACTGAAGGTATTTCTCTTAATTGTCCAAGGTTTTTTACGCAGAAAATCGGTACAATTGGGAAGAGAATATTTCCAGATACCACCTGAAATGGGAAATGATTCAAGCATGCAGCATATTTTGGTACATCACAACCTCGTCGTGTTTTGAATTTTCATTCAGTTTCAGCTCAGACAGAGCAACCCTGTACAGTACCGGAACCTTCAAGTTAGCAATCGTGTAAATTTGAGTACTTGTGCCTAGAAGATATATCGTAGCCTATGATTTTCTTTTTTTGCCGACATTTACGTGACTTTCTGCGAATTGCCATTATGGGAAATTTGCATACCGAGGATCGTGCAAGCAGAAGAAATTTTGATTGGCTGTTTTGTTGAATGTCAATCAATCAAAAAAAGTGGGCGGCAGACGTTCCGTAGAAGAATTGTATCAGGCTCTATTTTTCGTTTCGCCCGTCCCGCCTGAATGTTTCACCAAGCGAAACGAAAATAGAGCCTGATCGCAGGTTATCCCCTTACTGTATCAGAAAAAAAGTACCCTGTACTCCACGGTTTAAAAGAACAGCAAAATTTATTAATGTGCTACGGCAAGGGCTTGAAAAATGCAACTAAACGTAGGAACTTTGTTCATGTACTGTAATTCAAGACCCTCGATTGTGTAACAACGTTGTAGTTTCTTATGACTTCAATGACAGGTTTGTCACTTGCTTTGTAATAAAAAATGCATGAAAACACCATCTCCGGAACTTGTTAACTGCATTCAGGTGTATATGTGGCTAAAACCAGTTTTTGTTGGTTCCTGAGTTTTCAAAGTTCGAGAAATCGAACGTAAATTTTTGAAAGGAAGAAAGAATTAGTTCGAAATATCGGGAGTTTCAAAAAATCGAGCATTCGAAAAATCGGGGGTAAAATTACAGTGTTTGACTGAAGCAAATCCAAGGGAAACGACTTTTGGTTCGAAGAATCGGGAGTTTCGAATAATCGAGTATTCGAAAAATCGGGATTCCACTGTACTTTTCTTCTAATAATTTGACTTTTAAAAACCCCCCTGCCCCTATGAATTTCCAATGATCTTCCGTGGGGGGAGTATGGATACTTACAAGAACCACACATTATTATTATTATTTTATTATATAAACTGGAGTGTTTTATAGAGATTTCCACCACTGAGAAAAATCGTATTTGGTACACGTAAAATTATGATAATTTTAAGTGTGAAAATACGGCCAATCAGCTTTCGCGACGTCACGCACCTTCTTTCGCGCCACTTTTGACAACGGTTTGCCATGATTTCGTTATTTTCGTAGTTCTCGATCGCTGTTCGCTTGGCTCGTTCAGAAAAAAAGAAGTAACTACTAACAGGTTACGATGGCCTCGAGCAGTACACCAGAAAAAACAACCAAAAATTCGGCAAGTGAAAGATTCGTGTCCCTCACCGACGAAGATGTTGAAAGATTTGCCGAACCTGAAGCCAACAAAAACACTCAAAGAAAGATGCACAGCGACGTAGCATTGATGAAGTCGTTTTTGCCAAATGAAAACGAAACAAGACAACTCCAAGAGATACCGCCGCCAGAAATAAACGCTTACCTCAGCAGATTTCTATTGTCTGTGGGAAAAGTCTGGTGATGAATACGAGCCAACAACACTCAGAGGAATTATCGCTTCTGTGGAGCGTTATCTTATAAACCTACGCCACAGCGAGTCTGTTATCGAAGGACAACGTTTGACAGTTGAATTGTTCGAGAGGCACTTGTTTAAACGAATTTCTCAATTTTGACACGAGACTGTGGATCAGTTTGTGTGTAGGCTTCGACAACTAACGGCGAGTTTCGACTTTACCGAATTTGAGGATGACCATATTCGGGTTAATCGATAAGTGCTATTCCAGTTATTTACGTCGCAAGTTTAATCTGGAGCGAGAAGGTACGGTGACTTTAGATTGTCTACCATATGTGGCGCGATATAGGGACAGAGTTTTCCTGTAGGGCTGCTTGTAGGGCCCTACAAGCCCTACAAGATGGCGGCTAACATTACGTATGGCGGCTAACATTACGTAAAGATACAGTTGCTAAAAGCATCATATAGGTACCTCTATGCATAGCTTGGTTGAAAAGTCTGACACCTGTGCTGATGGCGGCAACAATTCTTTAATAAGTCCTACAACCTACAAGTCCAACAAGTCCTACAAGCCCTACATGTCCTACATGTCCTACAAGCCCTACATGTCCTACAAGCCCAACAAGTCCTACATGTCCTACAAGCCCTACATGTCCTACAAGCCCAACAAGTCCTACAAGCCCTACAAGCCCTTCAAGCCCTACATGTCCTACAAGCCCTACAAGCCCTACATGTCCTACAAGACCAACAAGCCCTACAAGCCCAACAAGTCCTACATGTCCTACAAGCCCTACAAGTCCTACAAGCGCTACATGTCCTACAAGCCCTTCAAGTCCTACAAGCCCTACATGTCCTACAAGCCCTACATGTCCTACAAGCCCTACATGTCCTACAAGCCCTACATGTCCTACAAGCCCTACATGTCCTACAAGCCCTACATGTCCTACAAGCCCTACAAGTCCTACAAGCCCTACATGTCCTACAAGCCCTACAAGTCCTACAAGCCCTACATGTCCTACAAGCCCTACATGTCCTACAAGCCCAACAAGTCCTACAAGGGAAGCCAAGGGAAACCGAAAAAGCTTTGAGATATCGGGAGTTCGAGTTATCGAGGGTACAATTAGTGAAAAAACAACCTGGAGGGGAATCAGAAAAGGTTCGAGTTATTGAGGGTTCGAGTTATTGAGATTCAACTGTAACTTTCAATTCAAAAACTCATTAATAGTTCATAAAGAAAATACAAATTAAAGAAATTACCGGTAATATTTAATGAGTGTCTTTATATCTGATAAAGACATGGCTAAACTTTATACCAATTTTCTAGGTCAAAATAACCTCAAATCTAAATATTAGTGCAAGAACGAGTTGATCTACTTCAGAAGATTTTGAAGCCGTTCAATAAATTCGTAGTCCGTGTTTTATCAAGTCTAAAACACTTGGCTGTGCCTCGTGTTTTAAACTCAGATAAAACACTGCTGCTCATTTATTAAAACATTACTTTTTCAAATTATCAAGGAAGAAGGATGCAAAGAAAATGGAGTTTACAGCTTACCCCTTGTGAAAATTGGAACCATTGTATACTTTCCCTAAGGCTTTACTCAGTGGCTTTACTTTATCTACAAACCAAACAGTTGCTTACTTTCTCATCCGGCTAGTGATGAATAAAATTCATTAGCCCAGCAAGAAAAGCACCAACCCCAGGCCAGCAGACATAAATTTCTTTGCACACCTAGTAAGCTATACAAGTGTCATGCATAAAATAAAAATACCAAACAGGAGTTAAAGCTTTTATTTTCTGTAGTACATGTGCAGAGCCTGACTGATGAGTTATACTTGAAGCTCTATGTAGAGAGACCAGAGTGTTAATTATTGATTTTGAGTACTTTACAATTCCATTTATTAGGGTAGAACTTTATTACATAATATTATTAAAATTCAAATATCAAACCCTTACACTATAGACACCAGAAGATCAGAAGATCAGGTTTCTTCTTATACATTTTTGACATTTCTGTTCCGTTACAAGCTATACTACTCAAACTTGCATTTTGAACAGGAAACCGAATTGGAAAAACCGAAAACCACATCGTATACCAAATCCGAAAAACCCACGAACCGCATAAGACACCAAAACCGAAAAACCGCAGTTTTTCGGGCGAAAACCGAAAAACCAATCTAAAAAATGGCCAAAACCGCAAAACCGAAAATCCCGATGGCCCCCTCATGAAAATATTCTACCTAATTCAGTGGTTTCAAAAACACAAAACAATGGCGATGACAAGCACGCGAAAGAGTTCATTTGTCTTAAAAACACTGGCATTCCAAATGTTATAGACCAAATTAAGTGAGTTCCTGTCATGACTAGTATAGTTCATATATTAGTAAAAAACGGACGGCAATGACATGAGCAAAATGTGTCAACTTATTCACAGATATGGGTCTAGTTAATTTTCTTGCTGCACTTGTTTTCACTAACTGCAATCCTGTTAACTGGAATTAGCCGGGGATTGAAAGCCAATCAGAATGAATAATAACATCATTTACATGACTGTAAATCCTGTTCGTTATCGATGAATATTTTTATGATATTAATCATATGATGTTTATTATGAGAGAAATTGAAACCTAGTTTTCCATTTCAGACAATGAGATCTGTGGCTGTTTCACGAAATTATATGACAATGACCTGTCATTGTAAATATTGAATTATTGTTACAGTTTGGGTAAAATCAATGTAATTTGTTAATGTCATTGCACTTACTGATGTGCTAAAAGTTTTGTGTCGAATTTAAGTGAGGATGTGCTCGCAGATAACTTTACAATAACGCGTAATTGTATATGTTAAATGGAATGAACATGTAGCAATAGAAATGCTAAGCTAACTACGATCTGCTTGGGTTATTGTTATAGGAAAATCCATTACCTGACAAGGGAACTCCACGTTAAATTTCACGCGAAAACCTGATATAGAACAAATCGCGAAAGGAGCTGTGCGAAAATGGGTAATGGATTTTCTTCCAGTCGCATAGCCTGTTTTAAAAGGATAAAAAGAAAACCCAGTTTCAGTTATCTTTGTGGGTTGTCTGTGTGTGAATGCTACATTTATAACGATCACTCGAGAAGTCGTTTCAAATCACCCGTCAATGCCTGCTAATTGGAATAAAGCTAAAATCAATCACAAAACTTAATGTATTGAACCTTTTGACTATTTTAACGAAACCAAGGGTTTTAACAATTTCAACGATAAGGCAAAATGATAAACACGTTGTCTCTTCGACCGTGACATTGAAGCAAATCAATGTTCAACAACGGTACGTACAGGTTTGAAGTAGAGGCGTGGACAACTGATGTAAGTAGCTTTTTATTTTAAAAATGCGGGACCAGCTCATCCCTTCGAACCCCCACGTTGGGAATTTTGGATGAGTGCACAGAAAGAGATCAAAATATTATTTTAAATGATTAACGAAAGAAGCAATATTGTTCACAAATAGTAAATGGATCTTTATTAAAACCAGTAATAATTGTCATCACTTTTTCACATCTAAAGCTGAAACTCTTTCACGCACCTCAGGAGATCAACGAAAGTTAACAAAACGTAACTCAAATTTGCTTCAAACTTTTATTCTCCTGAAGACACATTATGACTTACTCCTTCCACCATCTCTAGTTCGCACGTGGAAACCACAATTTGCACATGTCGGGATGAGGACATGCTCCGATGCACTTGAAAGAAACCCTCATCATCTCATTTATTTATATTTTTATATTGGAGGCAATCAGGCAATTTAAAATAAGCAATGAAGCAAATACTACTTAAGACCAGAAAGGTGACGTCGTTTATGACAATATCCCACCCAGGAGTTGACCTGTTATAGTAAATGTCCCACTCAATGGGGCCGGGAAAGAGAATTGAAAGAATGCCAAGGGGGTGGGGGAATGCGAGGGTTTGGAGTCGACAGAACCATTTAATTAGTGTAAGTTAAAGAATGCAAGAAATCTTTCTTTTCGCAAACGTTTGGAGAAATTAGCCGCAAGTTATGGATTTTAAAGTTTTTTTTCTTGTTAGTTTGTTGCACGTTGTATCATTAAATTGGTCAGTGATGTTTTCTAGTAGGTTTAAAAATAATTGCATTACTGTAAAACCATCGACAGTATTACTTTATAAACAAAATAAAAAGCTGTTCTTTTACACGAGAGTTATATAGTGTATAGTTCTTTTAGCGGACGCTTATTCCGTTTTCACGCGGAGTTAAGTGTGCTATCAGTCTACTCACGAATTTGTTCGTACGGTGTGGATTAATGAAACCCATTTTCAAACTTGATCCAACAACACGCAACATGTTGCAGTAGGGTGGCCAACCGCGTGCAGAATGCTGTGCGCAACAATGTTGCGATATATTGCGTGTGTTTGGCCGGCCTTTAAAATCAAGTAAAATCGATCACAAAACTTTATTTGAACATCGTGGTTGACACAGCACATCGTTTTTCAACGGTTCACGCAGCTTTTAAATGTTTTACCGATGGTATGGTAGTATTTTACAGAATATTCTTGTTTTTTACAACATCTAATCCAAGTTTGCGTCTCATCAACACAAGACGAACTCATAACTCTTCGGACTGAAAGAAGTAGACAGCACGCATCGAAAGTGAAAAGCCCTGAACATTCAGTTTAACAACGTCAAGTGAAGGTTTGAAGAAGGACCAATGAAGTAAGTACCTTGGAATAACTTAAGAGCAGGGCCGCTTTCGAAATTACGCTATTAGCAGTTCGCTTAGAAAGCAAATTAGTTCACTGGTTCGCTGTGTGTACGATTTGTTGATCTCCAGAACCCGTTTTTTGCATCGTGAGTGTCAGTTAAAGAATGTAAGAAGTCATTCTTTATTGAAAGTTTGGAGCATTTCACTGCCAAAGAATTTCTATAAACTGTCTTTTGTTTTTATCGAGTTTACAGCAAGCACGCAGAAGTGTCAATGTTTTCTTTTGTTTCCTGTAGATTTTATTGTACGAAAACGGCATTACTGTCAGACTATAAACAGTATCACTTCAACAAAATACAAAGCTTTCCTATTGCACGAGAAATTTGTAGTATTTCTTTCTTTTAGTGAACTTTTTTAAAGTGGTCGTGTAAGCGTAACGGAAGTATCGAAAACGAAGACCAAAGACCTGATCGAAATACAGTACGGACATTTTTATTTTCCGTTTCATTGATGCGGTGAAAGAGAACAATGTTTAACCGCTGCTCTTTAGAAAATCCTCTGCTTCCTCACTTCGCACAGCGTTTTGCTTTGTAAACGGAGACAATAGTTTTGAAAACATATTAACTGTTTCCAATTTTGTCTGCGTTGCTAAGTGAAGCTACGCGTTACTACAGTGCAATATCGGTCACCCTCGCTTTCAAGTCGGTATAGTATTATGTAATAATGTTCTACAAGAGTGAAGTGAAATTATAAAATACTCAAGATCCATTATTGTTACTCTGGTCTCTCTACATACAGCTTCAAATGTAACTCAAAAAGACAGGCTCTGCACATGTACAAGGAGGAAAATATATAAGCTCTATACGTCCTCTTTATTAACCTGTCCGGTATTTTCAATTTATAGTATAGCTTACTAGGTGTGCAAAGAAATTTATGTCTGCTGGCCTGGGGTTAGCGCTTTTCTTGCTGGGCTAATGAATTTTATTCATCACTAGCCGGATGAGAAAGTAAGCAACTGTTTCCAAGGTTTGTAGGTGAAGTAAGAACACTGAGAAAAGCCTTAGGGCCAGTTTACAATGATTCCAACTTTCACAAGGGGTAAGACGGAAACTCCATTTTCTTTGACCCTGCTTACTTGATCTTTTAAATTATATCCCTTGCGCCTCATAATGTAAACATCTATAAATTATAATACATAATACCATATGTGTTGGCCTTGGGGAATGAATATTTTGTTGTTGTTGCGATTATGTGGGGCTTGAAAATTTGTCGGGTTGTAAGGCAGGTTGTAGGGCTTGTAGAACTCCAAATAAAGGGCATGGGAATTGGGCTTGTAGGACTTGTAGGG
This sequence comes from Siderastrea radians, assembly GCA_964017195.1. NCBI lineage: Eukaryota > Metazoa > Cnidaria > Anthozoa > Scleractinia > Rhizangiidae > Siderastrea > Siderastrea radians. The sequence continues at coordinate 62,579,908 of OZ024887.1, forward strand.
CTTGCAGGGCTTGTAAGACATGTAGGGCTTGTAGGACATGTAGGGCTTGTAGGACATGTAGGGCTTGTAGGACATGTAGGACATGTAGGGCTTGTAGGACTTGTAGGACATGTAGGGCTTGTAGTACATGTAGGACTTGTAGGGCTTGTAGGACTTGTTGGGCTTGTAGGACATGTAGGACTTGTAGGACTTGTAGGGCTTGTAGGACTTGTTGGGCTTGTAGGACATGTAGGGCTTGTTGGTCTTGTAGGACATGTAGGGCTTGTAGGGCTTGTAGGACTTGTAGGGCTTGTAGGACTTGTAGGGCATGTAGGACATGTAGGGCTTGTAGGACTTGTAGGACATGTAGGGCATGTAGGGCTTGTAGGACTTGTAGGACTTGTAGGACTTGTAGGACGTGTAGGGCTTGTAGGGCTTGTAGGACGTGTAGGACTTGTTGGGCTTGTAGGACTTGTAGGTCATGTAGGGCTTGTAGGACATGTAGGACATGTAGGGCATGTAGGGCTTGTAGGACTTGTAGGACATGTAGGGCTTGTAGGACTTGTTGGACATGTAGGACTTGTTGGGCTTGTATGGCTTGTTGGGCTTGTAGGACATGTAGGACTTGTAGGACATGTAGGGCTTGTTGGGCTTGTAGGATGTGTAGGGCTTGTTGGGCTTGTGAAACGTGTAGGGTATGAAGAGCGTTTAGGGCTTGTAAAACGTGTAGGGCCATAAGCAAATGACTTTTTGTCCTGACTGTGCATGAAGGTATACCTATACGATGCTTTTAGCAAGTGTATCTTTAAGTACTGCCACCCATCTTGTAGGGCTTGTAGGGCCCTACAAGCAGCCCTACAGGAAAACCCTGTCCCTAAATCGTGCCAGGTATATTGTCTACTAATGAATACGGACAAATAAAGCAGTAAAGAGTAGTAATAATATAATGAAAATTAAATAATAATAATAATAATAATTTTTTTTTTTTTAATTTTTAATACCTTTATTGATAGTCATAGTGAAAATACAATGGACAGATAAGAATAAGATGCTAAGAAATTACAATCAATAATAATAATAATAATAATAATAATAATAATAATAATAATAATAATAATACAGTTTTCTATTGTGTTAATAATGAATGTATTTGAAAATTGTTTGTTTGAATGAGTTGAACCGGAATTACTTTTATCTTTTTGCCTTGACGCTTACTGCTGTTGCCTTTAAATAAAAATTGTTTCAGTAATATTGTGGGCTTTTGTGTTTATATAATAAACACAATAATACATGGTTGCTTGGAGATATGGAATTTCTCTTCTCGTGTTCAATTCGATATCTCACTCGTTCGCTACGCTCACTCGTGACATATCGCGTTGAACACTCGACGAGAAATTCCATATCTCCGCGCGCCCATGTATTATTGTCTATGTTATTATTATTATTATTATTATTATTATTATTATTATTATTATTATTTTCAATTTAGTCTAAGGGCTGAGAGCATGTCTAAGGGCTGAGAGAGTCAGATCTCACCTGTTAGGAGGAGTAAAACTTACCTGCCATTTTTATAGCATCCAGGGCCATGCAGTTGGTGAGCTTCATCAACAATGATGAGCCAGCAGCCTTGGGTTGAACAGCTGCTATATCCCCAGATCTGCCGATACCATGGCTTAGCCTAACAACCAAATACCAGTAAAAGAAAATGTCACAACACTTTCGCATTGACTTCTCTTTAACAAAAGCAGTGTTGCTAACCCAGAAGCTTCTCAGTTCATCTCTGAGGGGTGTGGTCAAACTGCACAGTTCCAGAAAATATCCAAGGTTTTTTGGTTAGGACTCCCTTACCCCTCTGGAAATTTTCCAATTTAGTTTTTCCTTTGTTTAGACACTTTGACATTTAACCCTTTTACTCCCAGGAGTGCCTAAAATCAAAATTTAAAACAAATTTCAAATTTCATTTTGTAAAATACTTCAATATAAATAGTACCATGTAAAACTACTGCTGAAGAGGTTTCATTTGAATAGTCATACCATCGGATTTCATCCACAGACTCAAAAGGTAGAAGAACCTTAAATGTCTCCATGACTGACTCTGAGAGTGAAAGGATTAAGACATCATTCCCCATTGGAATTTCCAATGACCTTCCTTAGGGGAGGTTTGGACAACTTCTGAAACCTAGCCTGCAGAGCAGGCGTATTTTGCTGGGCGAGCGATGAATATCCTGGGCGAGCGGAGCGGAGCGATAAATAATCCGATATGCCGCCATCTTGAATATTAAAACTGACAGAGGGTTGGGGCGAGGCAAAAAATTGCATTGTGCATCCAGGACCCACCTCACCAGCCACAAATGTACACATCAAATGCTAGATGAGATCTCTCAAGATTGATGGCTTACTCCATTTCATTCTTGAAAATAAAATAGTATTGTGCCTCTGATTTAAGATAATACTGGTGGTTAATAATTATAATCAGAGGCAAACCTGGATTTGGATAGTTCTATGTTAATAACCCTTTCACTCCCAGCGTCAGGTATAGAGACATTAAGGTGATGCTAATTTTTGAGTCTGTGGATGAAATCCTATGGTGTGACCATTCAAATGAAACCTCTTCAGCAGTACTTTCACACAATACTATATATTTTATAGTTTAATGAGCATTTTCCAAAATGAAATTTGGGATTTGTCTTGAGTTTTGATTTTAGGCACGCTTGGGAGTAAAAGGGTTAAAGTGCAAAGGGCAAAACTGAGACCCCCTGCCCTTTTAGCCCTGAGAGTGGCATATGTCACATCATGTGCCATTACAACCTCAAGCTCTTTCAGGTCACTTAAGGATGGTGCCTCCTTTTGTCACTGCGAATACACTCTGCACATCTCGGGATATTTGGGTTTCTTAAGGAATTTGCCCCCTAATACAATAATATTTTTGCGCGGTTTATGACCATGTTGAAAAAGCAGATCTTAGCAAGGGCTATCAGAATCTAAAAAGAAAATTGGGGGTAACCATACATTTTTCAGAGATAATTGAGCTTAAATTTGGAAAGAAATTGCCATACACTCTTTGTATTTAAACGCTTTTTGAGAATTATTATAGTTGCCTAATTATCTCTGAACAAGAAAGCCCAATGGGCATTTTAACCGGCTGTTCTGACCCTCCCCACCCCTAGGTTTTACAGATGTTAGCGCGATCCTCTAGTTATACGAACCAGTGTGATGAATAGTGTGATTGTGTGACACAATATTTTGACTATAGCGTTACTGGATGACGTAATGTTTAAACTCTGATGACTCAGCTTATCTTTCTTATCGCTTTTATTTTTGCTGAAAAACGCACATTCACTCAAACGTTGAATGTCGGTATAAATTTGTCCATAACTGAGAATGCTTACACAGGGACGACCTAGACCGTAAATTCAAACAGTGAACATACCAGTAGAATCAAAATATAACGCTTGATAAACACGAGCTTGAGCAGATCGTCAGAGTATGGGGCACGTTAAGGCATATCTCATGATGCGATGTTTAAATCCGGTTTGCTAACCTGGGAATCCCCTTGCAAAAGTACACAAGTTGACTCGGAATTCGTAACGTAAACAAATTACCTCAAACCCAACCAAGGCAACAACGAACACCACACACAAACCACACGCATCGCTCGATAATATTCAGTTATTTTCTATCTTAAAGACTCGTAACAGCTACTTTATTAATTGATCTCCTTATTAACGACCAATTCCTTCGTCTTTATGAAATTCACATCAACTTCTTCCCTCATATAAAACACATCTCTCTCCCTTCTCAAGAACTATGATGTATCGATGGTGCAATCCACTAACTGCATCATCATACTAGTGCCAATCCCTTCTCTTCCTAAGCCACCGTTCCTTACCTCACTAATAAGCTGCAAACTCAGCTGTCGTTTCTCTCCTCTGCGAAATACAGGTTACCCAATGAGAAAACTTACAATCCACTGCGGAAACCGTCCCCCCATAAAACGCCAAGGGAAACTGCCTCTCACGCAACACAATATTACACCGCTGCTACACAAAACGCAGCTTTCAAAGCAAATCACATTCACAGAAGTGTGAAATGCTCCTCACATTCACAAATCCTTACACTCCCACATTTTTACATCCCTCAAAATGTCAATCCCCATGACAAAACTCCTGCGCTAAGAAAATTTTCACCATAACCACTAACTAGCACAGCCAATTTCGCATTCAATCCTATTAGCTGCTTTACTCAGTTGCGCATGTGTTATACAAGACAAATACTGAAACCCCATACTTAACAACCCTTCACCGTTCATATCTTAAATACTGTAAATTAAAAGACAAGAACACACGAAGGTAACATTCAGCAGACTAATATGCACATGTTTGTTATATATGACAGTACCGCTCTTGAGTGCCCGTACCACAAGCTTTACAGCACTTTGTTCGAATGTTAAGCCAACTGATGCAAAAAAAAAAAAAGTGTTCATTTTATAAACTGGTGGTCGCCATATGGCGACGGCTGGTTAAAAATGCATGGTTACCCACATTTTTCTTTTGCGTTCCAATAACCCTTGCTAAGATCTACTTTTTCCCCATAGCCATAACCTTTGCAAGAATACATCTCTATTAGGAGGCGCCATCCTTAAGCGTAATATTCCCAGGAAGGCAACTTGACCCATCCTTGGGTATAGGGACGCTACTAAGGGTTTGAAACCCTGACCCTGTTTAGGACAAAAAAAGCCCTAACTACCCTGTGTAGGACAACACCCTCCATTTTATGTCCATGTTTAGGACACACGGCAAAATGCATACCGTAAACACCGGCGTATAAGCCGCACCTTTTTACCCTAAAACTTCGCTCAAAATTGGGGGTGCGGCTTATCTGCGAGAACATCTGGAAAAAAATCTGTAATTTTCCATGAATCATAACCAAAACACCAAAATAAAGTCAAAAACGGTACCACGCTATCTTCGAGAACTCGCGTGGTAAATGGCCCACTGTTTCTCCGTTGTTGACAACTTTGATGGCAAATTTGTCAAAGCAATTATCGAACTCCCTTTCACAGGCAAGTTTGTCACCGATGGATGGCTTCCAAATATCCTTGTAAACCTGCATGGAAGCCACGAACAGCTAAAGAAATCGCTAACATTTGCTTTGCGAATTGAACGAAGCGACAACACTTGTCACCAGTTTTCTCTCTTCTCATTGGACGCCTGGCTACTAAGCCTCGATACGGAACCGAACGGGGAACAAACTAATAAATTTTCCGGACTTGAATAGCTTTAACTGGAAAAATGCTGGGGAAAAGTTCATCGGGGAAAGCGGTCTTGTGTTCAAATACGTTTTCGTACCTTTTTTGTACTTGTTATATTATAAGGATTAAAATGTGTGTTTGAGTCTTATTCAGACTACAAATTGAATCACCGATCCGTAGTGAAAAGGACTTCACTTCAGCCAATATGTTCATTTAACCTTATAAATGAAATGACTCTGCTATGAATTTTTGACAAAAAAAATTTTTTTTCCAAGTCTTGAGCTTCTAAACTCGGGGTGCGGCTTATCTGCAAGTGCGGCTTATACGCCGGTGTTTACGGTACTCTCATGTTTTACACAATTTTGAAGTGTTTCAAAGAATGGCAAACATTGATTTCCAATCTAGGATTGCTAAATACTGTATAAGCCACTGACAGTTAATCGTGGAACCATACCCTGTTTAGGAAAAGGACTGACCCTGTTTAAGACAGCTTTGCATAAAATTATATACCCTGTTAAGGGCACAGAGACCAAAAGCCATAACCTCCCCAGTGGCACGTGCCCATGTAGGTCATGCATATAAGAGAGTCTGGAAGGGGAGGGGTGGGGTGGGGGCAGCTAATATATAATTTAATTATTTATTAAGTAACCAGGTGTGGGTTACCTGAAATGCCTTCTTGACACCAGTGAAGAAATTACTCTCCCTTCTCTTTCCCCTGCACCAACATTACCTGCAGAATCCAGTACAATTAACAATATTAGACTGCAGCCAGCTTCTAGATTCTATGAATGAATAGTCAATGAGGCACACTAATTTAGACATACCCTTTCTGCATTTAACTCATCAATTCGGTTACCTGGAAAGTTGTTACTGTCCATGATGGATAGTTCTTGTAGGAGAAGTTCAATGCTGATATCATCCCAGCCCTCTGATGGCCATTTCCTCTGAAAAGAAAATGCAAGGAATGTCTTCATATGGAAAAAAAATACAATTTATAGGGGGTTCATTTAAGGCGGGAGGCTGGACGTAACGTCCGGTCGTTTGACATGTAAGGTCCGGTACTTTCACATGAAATAATTATTTTCTGAAGTGCAAATAAATTGGATGATTTTGTATTTGTTTATCAAAGATAAAGTTGAGCCCAGATTTTGCTCATTTATATAACTCATACAATCAGAAACGTTCCAGGGAATGCAGCAAATGGCGTTTCAGAGAGTCCAGTTTCAAAAATTTCCCGGAGGCCCTAGAAGTTTGTCCCTCGGCCCTCAATTCAGTACCTTCAGCACTCACGTATGCTTGTTGCACCTATGAATCCAGAGCTTCAAAATGTTACCGAAAACCCCAAATTTACTCAGCAGCAATGGGCATTTTAGCAAAATTGGTAGCATTTTAAATCCTTCCCCTTCCCTCCTCTGTCTTTAAGCCATTTTAGGGAGTCTGCTTTTATTTCTTGAAGGAATGCAACTTGCACAAAAATATCTCTCTTGTGAACGACAGAGGACTGTTGGAGCTGGACCACACTATATGTCTGTATTTGAGGAAGTTCAGTGTATGTGGGTGGATTACTTGGGAAAGTTCAGAGTACGTGTATGGACTTCTAAACTGAATCATAACAGTCTGTAAACATTTCATTAAGTATATCAAACAACCAACTGTCTCCCGGGGATTTGAAGTTTGTGCCAGGGGGTAGATACCTACTGGAGCTGGCATGATATCACGGTGAAAATCATTGAGTTGAACTAAGAGGGAGTGCCGCAACATAGTGAAGGCCAGTAGTCAAGCTTGCAGCTAGCAAAGCCTGGAAATTTGAGGGAGGGACGTTTGTCGTAAGCATCCCTGATAAAAAAGGCCCTCCTCCCACCGGAATAACTTTTTAAGTATGTACACCGTTCATTTCCTATGATTTCTTGGAAATTTGTGACAGATTATTCTCAGCATAGAACGTTTTCTTTTAACAAGACCCAGGTTGTAATTTGGCTAAATAAACTTATTTTCTAATTTTAAGGAAAGCAAACGGTTTACATTTAGGGCCTCAGTCGATTCAATGAACGATCTGGGATCTACCTTTCGTCTTCCTCAAGCGATGTGTCCCTTGGATTTAAAAAAGAAATCATCATAATTGTCACTACTTACGTGTTCCAGGAATATTCTGATTTGATTTTCACGGCTCTTTCTAGCATTCTGAGCTTGCTGTACGTACGAAACTGGGATAATATTGCCACACGCTTCGAAGCTGGCGGAAAACATCCCGCTTTCTCGCACCGACTGCTTAGTGTAGGAAGACGGAAATGAGAATTTCCGACTTGATCATTTCGGGGATTGCCGTCTGTAATTACATATCGTTTTGCCCAGTTACTTATCTCAGCAGAAATTAAAGTTTAAGAAATAGCAGTTTTGAAGCTATAGTTAAAATTTTAGCCAAAAAATAATTCAGGGAAAAAAGAAAATTACATTATTTTTGTTTGCTGGATATAAACAATTGATTACGTGAATTTTCTCCCTACGTGGCACAAGGAGAAGAAATGGAAATGAGTACGAATGCAATCGAGAGAGCAAAATATCAACCGAAATTTCTGTAAAAATGGCTTGTTTACAAGCGGGAACCGTCCTTCCCGCGACTGTAGAGCAAGCATTAGAAAACTGCCTTCTAGTTTATGTTAAACATAAGTCAAGAATATTTCGGGGAGTGCTTTTTGACGAGAAGAACGCCGTTGTTTGGAGGTAGGTTAATTAACTTGTTTTTTCACAGTTTCTGTTGAATGATAAATTGTTAAAAATATTTTTGTGCGGGTTTTTATTCTACGAGATGGCCAGTTTGAAAGGAAATTAAATATTGTAGGGCCATGTTTTATTTTTTATCTATTTCATGTGTTATATCCTTGAAATTTTAAGAGCCCCGCCACACGACCAAAGCACAAATCTTGGAGCAATGAAGGAGAAAGCTACTGGAGGTGGTAGTGTTGGTGATGGCGCTTCAAGGTGGTCAACGAGACAAGCCAGCCTGTTTTACAGACGACAGAACAATAGATCATTTTCTTGTAGAAGGATCCCAAGTTTATTTAGCGATGTAAAAGTCCTAACCGACTCAGATTTAATCAAGGAAAGTCAGACAGGCCCTGAAAATATTGTGGACAAATCAAGCTCCACAACCAAAAGACCATCTGCCTCTTGTGATCATAAAAACAGACAAGGACAGGTTAAAAAGACAAGGGAAAATTCAGGCCAAAAGGCTAGTCTGTCAAGCCAAGCAGATGTTAGAAGTTCTAAATTTGAAACCAGCCTGAAAAGGAAATCTTCAGGACAAGACATCTGTGGCAGGCCATCCAAAAGAAAACCACAAATGGTGAGGCTTGTAAGCAAGGGTGTCCAGAAAAGCACTGGCAAGAAGCAAACGAAAGGGGAATGCAAAAGCCCAAGAAAAACTGAAGTAGGCAATGGTGATGGACATTCTCTTGGATCGAAGAATTCAATGACAAAGAGTACTTCTTCATGTTACAAAGTTCTCACGGCAAGGCCATGTTCTGTTCCTGTGTTGCCTGTAGAAACAACACGAAAAAATGGTCAGCAAAGATCTGGTACTGTCTTGGTACTTAAGAAGGTTCTTCCATCTAGTGGCACAGAGACTAATATACTATCTTCAAGGAATAGCTTGGTATCACTAGTGACTAATTTGTCTGACAAGAATGTCAACAACAACATTGACAACAGCACTCAAGATCAAGATCAGGAAAATCAACTGGATAATACAGATTTTGACATTAAGCAGAAGTCAGGAGTAGAGGATAAAAAAGATGAAAGCATAGCTGAAATGAGTGTTGGATGCGAAGGCACTGATCCTATCTGTCTGACTGATAGTGTTGAAAGTGACTTGGCTGCAGACGGGACTTCTCCAAGTGGGGACCGTTTGTCTCCTCAATGTGGATTTCAGAATCAATCCAAAGAGGCTTCTTCAGAAGGCGTAATGGTGAATTTTAACAGTGTCTCAAGCAATGACACAGTTTGTACAGCAACAAAGGAATCCCAGACTGAAAACGTTACTATTAAAAGGTCAGCAAGAATTAGCGAGAGAAGGGAAAAATTTAACATTGCAAACCTTTTAACCAGGATGGAAAAGTCACAGGGGTATGGAAATTCTCTTAAGAAGTCAAATTTGTTTAAACCAGTTGGACCAGATTACAGTCAGACAATTACAGCTTCTAAAGTCTTAAATCGTGATATTTCAAGCTCAGCATCAGAAAGAGAAATGCCAGATATATCTACCACAACACAAGAACAGCAACCTCCAAAGCACAGGAGAGTTGGTTCGTTCGCCAAATATACACAAAGAGCAACCTGGCAACTTCATCCTCAACCTGCTCCTGTTGAGATAATTGACCCTGTGTCTGTCGGCGACATCGTGTGGGGCAAAGTTCATGGGCATCCTTGGTGGCCAGGAAAGGTGTTGGCTATCAGTGGGATGAGGAATGAAGAGAGCAAAAACCTTTGGGACAGAGATGCTCATGTAGCCTGGTTTGGTTCCAACACAAGCTCCATTATGCGTCTTCATGCTCTTCAGTTGTTTATGCCCAACTTTGCTAAGCGGCACAAGAGGCATAAAAAAGGGTGTTACAAAGTTGCTGTCAGGGAAGCACAGGAGGCACTGCAAGCACAAATGGCCGATGACAACTGATTAACATGGTAATTATCTTGAAAAACAATGCTTCAATCAGTCAATTTATGATACATTTAAAGCCTTTTTCAAATGGAGTACGACTGCCATGTTGAGTTTGTTAGACAACATTCACATGCTCTTGCTTCAAAAATATTGGTTACGGTACTAGTTTGCAATGGAGGCTTATGTGTGGGAGTAGTGATACACCTGGTTGCTTTGTGCTACAGTACCCAGGCCTTCATAAACTAATACTGCAATAGCCTGTGAAAACAGCCGACATTTTGCGAGGTCGCCAGTTGAGCCCTCGCAAAACGATTTCTGAGTAACGAATGCAGAAATTCCATACTGATGACCTGCACTATTCAAATCTTGGTAGTGCTTCTGATTGGTTGAAAGAAAATTCCCTCGTGGCACAACCAATCAGAAGCACTACCAAGATCTGGGTATTGCACATCATCAGTATGGAATTTCTGTGCTCGTTACTCAGACGTCGCTTTGCGAGGGCTCAAATGCCGACCTCACGAAAGGTCGGCTGTTTTCTCAGGCTAATACTGCAAATTAACTGTTTTCCAACTTTCATTGCAAGCTAAGTTAGGTCCATTTCAACTAACACAAAATAGATGCAGTCTACTCAACAATGTTATTGTGTTTAGTAATAGTACAGCAGTGGCATGCAATTTGAATCCATGATATTTGGCGTGACTTTTTAATGCAGTAGGTCCTGCTAGCCACCCTACACAGGATTCAAGTAACACTGCTTGGTTTCAAATGCCATGATTGTCAGTCTCTCTCCACTCAGGTGTATAAATGGGTGAACGCTGGAGGTAACCCTTGGATGGGCTAGTATCCCATCCAGGGGTGGAGGGGGGGGAATAGTGATATGCCTGGTTGCTTTGTGCTACAGTACCTAGGGCTTTATAAACTAATGCTGCAAATTAACTGTTTTCCAACTTTCAAAATAAAGTCTTGGATGCTTAACAAGGACATGTCAGAATCTTTGTTGGAAAGAGTCTCAGGTTTTCATTAATCCACCAAAATTTCATAAATTTTGGTTTGAATGTGAATCGACTGGTTGAACACTGCTCAACCTGAAGATTTCCAGAATGAACAAGACTTGTGTAAAATTATAGTCCAAGTTTCCCCAGATTCGCTAAAAACAGCCAGCGCTTCATTATTATTACCAATCATTTTTATTGGTTCATTTGTGACACAGGGGTTTCAGACACTTTGTGAGGTACCCAGCTGTGAGCTGACATTTCTTGATCACTCAGTGCTGGTTAGTGAGAGAAAAAAGAACCATTCGTCTGCCGGACAGAACCACGGGTAAATGAATAAATCAATAAATAGCCAGTTCTTGACTGGCTTGACGGTTGTTCCTTTTACCATTTGATATTCTTTTATTATTACAGTTTAATCTCATGAGCTGGAGAACCAACAGTGGTCTCGTAATTAATAGAATCTCCTTGACTCAAGAAAGTAATCAACTCCACGAAGTTTCTTAAGTTTACAACTGTGATGGAAAGCTTAAATTATATGCAAATCATTTCATAGAGTATTTGATTAAAATCTTTGATTGAAATACATGTAATTTTGCATGTGTACAATAGGATTTTTGCAGAGGTTTCTCTCTGTTACTAGTCAACACATGGAGTCTTCAAAAAATGTCTGTTTGTAAACATAATACAAATTTCCAATTTTACCATAGCAACCCAGTTAATGAACTCTTCGTCATTTAATGAAATTTAAGACGAATTCCGCTCAACGTTGGAGCAATAAGTGCAAAAAATATTTACTAAAAACCTACTCATCGCACAGTAACATTTTAAATGCTATTTGAAACATCTCACTCTAGTTTACTTGCCCAAGTGACCCCGCGATGAAATTCACAAGCATTCTCAAGAAAATTAATCTCAAATCTCGTAAAAGTATGCTAAAAATGGGGGTCTTTTTATTTGAAATATGGCTAGCTTCAAATCCAATTTTCTCTCGCAGGGTCAGCTTGGGAGCAAAAGTAGCGATAAGTTCTTCTTATCTGTTCTCAAAGTGTGACAGTGCTGCAAGTATTTTTTTGGTAACTTAATTTTTGCACTTACTGCTCGAACGTTGAGTGGAAATCATCTTAAGATCCCTGAATACACATGAAATGTGCAAGGGTGGAGACGTTAAAAATATGATGTGAAACAGTACGTTATCTTCAAATAGCGTTATGTATAATTTTTTTTATAGTGTATACAACAAAGAAAGAATCTTGTTTGAAACATGTAAGAGGAAAGACGATGCAAAACTATGCAAAGACGAGTACATTTTTCCCAAGGAATTGTATAATTTAAAGTTTGTTATTTAAGTAATTCAAGAGATTTCCTAAAAGAGTTTCAGTTATAAAAACTATAAATTATGCAAGCAACGAAAGTGAATAATTATTTTAATTATTCTTAGATGGCCAACCTGTGGCATATCAGGCTTGTAAATTATTTTAAATGTTGGATGTAGTTCATATAATGTTAACTCTTCTCAGTTCTGTAAGATGTAATAATGTTACGGTATAATTATATGAAGATCATAGCAGTGAAGGTGTTTCAACTGAAACACCTTCACTGCGATGATCTTCATATAATTTCATCTTTATCCGCAGTTCAAATATATGATTATTTCAGATGTTAATATTCAATGTTAAGATATGTTGCTGGAAAATTAAATTATCAAGAAGTTATACTTACAGCATTCCTGCAGTTCATTTTTGAGGAAATGTGTACAGTACAGATTCAATTGCAATATAGCAATGGTAAGACTATGCTGATATGCATTGGTTGGTGTACCTCTGGTGCTTGAACTAACATGTCAGTTAGTCAACACCAACCAATGACACAGCAATACATTGGTTGGTGTTTCTGTAGTACTTTGACTATCAGGCCATTAATGCAAGGACACACCAGGAGATGTATTAGTTGTTGAAGCCTGCATGACAGCCACTTCAGGTAACTTGGTGCAGGCACTTGGGGACGTGCAAGATGTTTGCACAGGAGTAAAGGGAGGAAGCACCTGTCTGGAACTCTAAAAAATTTTGTTTCCATTCTCTGACAGCAGAAAAAATCTGATTTCCCGAGAATGCCTCTAGGGAATCATTCTTTGCTTTGAGCAATTTGCTAGGAAACAGTTTCTTTTGTGACTAGCACTGCCAGACTGCCAGGTGTCAGAGGTGCTTTCTTTTTTAAATGTGTGGTTTCAGTCATTTAGTTTGATAGCTGATCCAGTGCTACAAATCACATTATTTGATTGAGAGCAGAAAGGTAACTTTACAAAGGCTTCCAGACAGGTGTTTCCACCACTGTCCCCCTGTTCATACTCTATGTGTCCTTCATTTTGTAGACTTACTCCATGTTGACCCCTTTGATTGATATCTGTGTTTTGCAAGTAAAACGAATGAAGCGAGCTTCAATGAGGTCGTGAAGCGACTGAGTGAGCAACAAAGTCATGAGAGGTTGGGCTTACTAACGTGAAAAAAAATTAAAGGACTTGGGAAAGTCTATTCATTTTGCATCTTATGTCAAAAATAGCTAATAAGGTAACACCAACTAATGATACCTGTCCAGTGCATTGACTGGGGTATCTGTGGTACTTTGGCTAAGCTGTTAATCAAACTGTTATTGATGGGTCAGCTTTACTAGTCAATCCAGTTTTGAATTTCAAAACAAAAATTAATTTCAGTAATGTTATTATGTACTACTCATTAAGTTACAGGGAAGAGTAGTTTTTGATAATTTGCTCAGTAGCAGCAAAACTGTCCACAAAATGATCTTCTGTCAACCCATATTTCAAATACTGGTGGACATAGGCTCGAGATGTAAACATGTTCCAGGCTTTTTGTACCACAGAGTTTAAGGGTACCACAGGAGACTGACTGTTGCTAAGCAATGATGCAGACTTTTCATAATGGTTAAATGGTCTTGGATGGCACCATACTGTGTTTGCACAACTGGATGGTACCCAATTTGCATGAAGTCTTGAGTCACTGAAAGAAGTCAGATCAGAGTTATGAACATCTACTCCTCGCAACACTAAAAGGTTAGCGATGGATTTATTAAATCTGTTTCTTAATCGTGGTAGTTCTCCAGGTCTTTGATGGAAATCAGCACCATCTGGGTTGGATGGAACAGGCAACTTCACCTCCCAGTTGATACCTGTTGGACAATAAAATGAATTTTTGCACTGCAGGGTGCAGTTCTGGCCAGTAACTACAGCTGTACTGATTCCTGCCCATCCCTAACCACTTCTGCCTCTACATTTTTTCTATTGCAAAATATCACAAAATGTTACCCAATGATTTGTATTTCTGCTACTTCCTGCCAACTTTCTCCCAGTTCCTGGCTATCTTCTCTGGGTTCACACACACCTCCCCCACCCCCTAGATATGTACCGGTAGGTATACTTACAATTCTCTCCCAACACCCATCTTCCACCGGTGCATCTTCTGGATTTCCACTCACCACCCCTCCTAGATATGTAGGTATAATTCCAATTTCTCCCGACAACCACCCTCTTCTCTCTTGGTTCTGGCCAACTCCTCTCGGGGTTCCCTCTCAACTCCCCACTAAATAGGGGTGCAAGGCAGCATCATTTGATATTTCTATCTCATCCATCAAATGTGAGGAGTCACATACCACTCATACCATATTTTAATACTCGAAAGAGTACCACGGCACTTGTTAAATTTTTCAACTTGTCGGTGCGGCGCTTATTTGAGGGTGGCGCTTATTTGAAAATGCCTACTTGCTAATAACACAGATGTAATCATTCTTGATCTTTGTTTTGTTCATAACAATAGCATAGGAAGAATGCAGTAAAAAGTTAGTTTTAAAGGTCTATATTCCTTTCCACATCCAAATAAATAACAACAACAGCAATAACTATCAGCTGTATTAGCATTTCCGCATTAGCCATGTCAAAAATAAATAAGTGCCGCGCTGTGGCTGGAAGGATGCGGTGCTTATTCGGGGGTGGCACTTATTAATATTTTTGCTCTTAAATGCGGTGCTTATTTGGGGGTGGCACTTACTTGAAGGCGGCACTCTTTCGAGTAAATACGGTATATATCAATGTAACTATTTTGATAAGTAATACCTTCCTCCATGCTGGCATCAGCTATGAGCATTTGCCGCAGGTGCTTTAAGAGTCCTGACCAGGTGTAGGTACTGTAAGCTAAGGACTGTTCTGCCATCTGTGGAATGTTCTTTAAGGTCATCAGCTTATATTCAGGATGAGGGCAAACTTGCTCTATCAAATCACCAAGCAGATTTCTCACTGAGATAGCCTGCTTGTAGAAACCAGCATCCTGGCCTGGAGAGAATAACTTTACTGGCTGCAGGATACTAGCAAGCTTGTGCGAAATGACCTTGTTTATATCCTTGAAAGAGATGTGCTTCAAGTTCATTAACCTAGAGCATATACTTTGCAGTTTATCATTTTCAAGGATGATTATGCCGTCTGAGAACTTGTACAGGTGAGACAAAGTTAAAATAGCATTGTAATTTTGCACTATCACTTCTCCAGTTCCATACGGCCAAACTACTTGATTCAGTATAAACGAATGTGGAAACTCATCTCGAAGGCAGCTTGTGACATATGCACCGACCCCGGAGCCAGTTCCACCGGCTAAGCTTAACAAAATTAAAAATCCACCAAATCTGTCGCATTTTTCCACTTCTCTATGCACCATTTCAAGTACCCTCTCCGCAGATTTTGGCCCGTGTTCCAAAAATCCGTGCGCCCAGTTATTTCCTGAACCGCGTTTCTGGCAGAATTGCTGGCCCGTAGGATAAGTCCACTTGCCAGACTTATTAGCCTCTGATAACGTTTGTGATATCGCTTTAGATTCCATATCAATCATGATTGCTCGCGCATATAAAGAATTTCCAGTCCTTCCACGAGTAAAGAATCTTTCTACAACCTCTTCTTCGTACTCCTGGTTTACTTTGTGGTCTACATTCTTTGAAATAAACTGGGGATTTAGCTTTGTTGCATCCTCTATTAACATGTTAAATAGCTCTCCGCCTATCTGATTCCCACATTGGCCTAGCTGCAGGGAAACAACTGACATAGTGCTCAACTTCTTTTTGCTAAACTTGGAATCAGTTGTCCGCCATCTTGGATTTACGATTGGTAAAGCCCGAGGGGAGCCTGGAGCCCCAGTTCCAGGCTCCATCGGTCGACTCCAATTCAAAAGAAAAAGACTCGAGACTTCGGCGAATTCGGCAAATACGGTAATTCCACCTCATCCAGGATTGGGTGATGACGACAGCGACGACGACGACGACGATAGTGAAGGTGGCACTGTCGACAATGTCAGCTACATCTACATCTACATTTTACTATGTCGTTGAAATTCGTATGGATATCGCACCAACTGAACAAAATGTTAAAAAATTTGTAAAGTAAGTGACGACAGGAGCCATAATCGGGGACGGAGACCGTAACTGAATACCATTTTCAGTGATGGGGCTGGCCCAGGGGGGGGAAGCAAACTTCGCCAATTTTCGTGACCTGATGATCCACCGAAAATTGACGTCACATCCGGTTTCAAAAATCGGCGAGCAGCTCGCTCAGTGAGTTGCAAGATGGACGCTCGGGAGTTTATCGTTTCTTCTTTCTTGTGACCACCACTGACACGCAATTGCTTATCTTGAATACCAGAGATGTTACAAAGTTACTGGATTATCTATTTTAGCCGATATATTGGCAAAACAGAAATGTTTAGTACAGTTTTGATGGCATTTTCCAGGCAGCTTCGTGCAATGTCATGGCGAGTGTGTCGCAATTTTCAATACATGTGCGGATCAAACTTTTGCTTCTCGTGACTCCTGATTCAGTGTAATTGTCAATTTAAATAGCCTATGATGCGTGAAATAGAATGAAGAAAACGCCAGCAGTAACAGTTTGGATTGTTAACATCGGGAAGGTAATTAACACTCGACGTAAAGTGCTGGAAGTCCTACTCTATCGAAACTACTCTGCACAGTGATACCTGATGTTGTCTCTAACGGAGCCGCTCAAACTTTTGCCTCTCGTGACCCTTGATTGAAAGGAATCGTCAATTAAAATAGTCTATCCCGAGTATAATACAATGAAGAAAACGTCGGTAGTCACAGTATGTTGTGTTAACACTGGGAAGGTAATTAACACTCGCAGAAAAGTGCTGGAAGCGGTATCGAAACCAACCGCGGACATGTTTAGAAGCACTCCTGATGTGGCAGACATCTGTGTACTCAAGCAGACTCGAGGTTAGTAGTCTTGTGTTTTCGAAGTTTCCGTTTTACGATGATGGGTAGACACAATTTGTTTTTCTATGGGAATGTATTTTTTGTGTTTCGTTGTTTTAAAAGAAGTCTGAATAAAGAGAACTGCATAATTAATGAATGAATTTTATCTGATTGAGCGATTCCTAGGTTTGGGGGAGGGGGGGGGGGGGAAGGGGAAGTAGGGATGGTGAGACGAACAAACCAGCGTTGTAATAACATAAAGTAGAATCCTGATTTCTCAAGCTCTCGGTTTCTGAAAACTGGCTTCCCTTTCCCAGTCAAACACTGTAATTTTACCCCGATTTTTCAAACCCCCAGATAATTCAAACCAATTCCCTTTAAAAATCGGGATTCCACTGTATGTTTAAGATTGGGATTACCAATACAAATTGTCGACATAATTGCGGGATTATCTAGCTACCTTGCCCTTTTAATATACATGTATTCCCTTTATATTACTACAAGAAAAGGAAATAGTCCTTTATTGATCAGGCTTGTTTGGAATTTTTAATTAATTCCAGTGTTACATTGCTTGTGATGCTGATGTTTTTGTAGTTAAATACAAAGGCATCAACATGTTGGTCACTTTTCTACAAATTATACAGCACCATTCAAAAGTAAGTTGACACTCCATACTTGATCCCCACATGAATCAAGTATTGAGAATCGAGACTCGATAATTGATTTTTGATTCACAATACTTGATTCCTGCACAAATCACCCAACTGGAACAGCCTTTGTCCAGTTTCGGGTATTTGCCTCGTGTCTCAATAAAACATCAAAACAAACAAAACCAAAACCAAAAAAGATTATCTTTCCCCACATTTCAAAACGTTTCAGCTCTATACATAATTAACTCAAACTCGATTTTGGATTTGTGCGAATTGGAATAGTGTTGTGTTACTCTCGATTCTAATTTTCGGTACTTAATTCATGCAGGAATTGAGTAATGAGTAGCTAGTCAAGAATTGAGACTCACAACAAACTGTCAGCTTACTTTTGAATGGTACTGTACAATGTCTTTATTGGCATTGGTTACTACGTTTGTACATGTACTTTCAACTGCAAGGATAGACAGTGGTATTTGTCATCCACATGTGATCTACATGGACAATTGTAGCTGCTCATTCAAGTATAAAGCATTCTATGTTCACCCTAGCTGTCATGAATTTCATATTCTTTGGTGTCAACTTTGTCATGTGACATTCTGTCCTGAAGGTCTTGTTACACTAGGACATAAATATTGTCTTTCAACTATTGGTAGTCCCAATTTTAAGACCTATCCATTTTTGCTCTTTAAAAAAATGATTATTTTTAATGAATTTTTACACCTGAGGCTACACATTGTCTGCACTTTGCCTGCTGTAGTTATTTGATTTTGTTACAACACAGTGACTTCTACCAAGTCTCTTCATGTAGAAAACATACCGACCCTTAACTTTAGGTAAATCTATTGCATTCATGTAATTAGTATTAAATCTTTAGCTTATTAATCTTACATATAGGTACATACACGTTCAGATTTGTGAATACAAATGTATAACAAAAATAAAATTGAGTAACCAAAAGCCCAAGTATGTAACTATTTTAATGTCAGGTAGATATTTGTCATGTACTATCACAGACATTTACTTAACCCTTTCACCCCTAGTAGTGGCCAAAATTCAAGAATATGCTAAATTTCAATTTTTTTTTTTCAAATCCCCCCCCCCAAACAAACAGTACCCTGCGAAAGTACTGCCAAAGAGATTTCATTTGAATGGTCACACCATAGGATTTCATCCACAGACTCAAAAGTTAGCACTACATCACATGTCTCCATAATTGACTCCCGGAGTAAAGGGGTCAATAAAATCTATAGCATTCATGTAATTAGTATCAAATCTTTAGCTTATTTGCATACAGTTACATAGTTGCATGTTCAGATTCATGAATAAAAACATATAACAAAAACAAAATTGAGTAAGCCCAAGTATGTTACTATGTTAATATCATGTACATTATCATGTACTATCACGTACATTTACATGTATTTGCTAAAGGATTAATAATGTAGATATAATATCTAGCAGTTCTTGTAATGAATAGAAAATGAGCAATATTTGTTTTTTAACTGTTTCATTTTTGATCTAGATGGCTGTGAAGACTCCTAAAGTTGCTTTCAACACATAGTTTGGGACTATTCTTGTGAGATTCCTGAGCCTGCAAAGGTTTGTCTCTGAGATGAGTACTTTGGTTGCAGACAGGATTTTTCCCTTTGATTAGCATGCTGGACACAAAGGTTTATTGCTTTCCTTTCAATAAAGTGGCTGGGTCTGACATGTAAGGAAACATGACCTGCAGCATACAACGGAGGAAGAGATGTTGGTTTCTGAGCCCAGATCTATGTAATTCTTTTGAACTGTGTTTGTTAACATTGTTAGCCATCATTATAGTAGTAGTGACATGTAGCACATGAATACCTGTATATCAGTTGCTGTCCATAAAATTTGTTACTCAGCAACAGAAACAGTGTTGTGCTACCATAACAACTTGTACGGTATGATGAGATACTGTCAACAGTCATCCATAATAATAACCACGGATGCATGATGATGTTGAAAATTTGTCAGTCTCTTTTCCTGTGTTCTACTCAACAGATGTGTAGTCTCAAACATTTGTTAACCAGCAACAGTACTCATCTGGTGTTGTGTCATAGTTATTGTGTAGTTCCAGAAAAAAAATCCATACCCACCACATGGAAGGTCATTGGAAATTCCTAGGGGAAAGAGGCTCTCAAAAGGCAAAATTTTAGAAGCAAAGTATGAAGCTAAGCTGAAATCTCTTGGGGGGGGGGGGGGGGGCAAAACAGAAAAACCTTCTGTGGAGGGAGTAAAGATATTTTCTGGAACTACACATCATTCATGTAACCAGTATCCAAAGTGTAGGGAAAGATATTGCTCATCATCCATTATGTGTAGGTGACCATAAATGACATTACCATACAGAAACCAGTTTGTAATTCCCAGTACAGTTATGCATACAGTAGGTTGGGGCTACACTTAATTGTTAGTCTTGATTATCTGTCAGGCAAATCTGTTGGTAAAAAATATTCACGACCCTTATGATCAGGATGGGTTGCTTGAACTTGACCTTGTTGTATAAGGTTACTGGTTGATTCCTTGATTTGTAAGTCTTCTGTCCACAACCACAGTATCAGTGGATGATTACAAATAAGGACTGTGCGATGAATAAGCTGACATATTGACTTCAGTCAGCATCTGGCTTTAATTAAAGACGGCTTTTATGTAGCAGTTTAATTATGAAATTACTAAGCTGTTACTAGTAGTGTGCACAATTAAGTAATCAAAATGTATAAAAATACTTAATAGGACAATAATAATAAAGCGTTATTGTTGTCTTACGATGTGGTCACTTGTGATGTAGATTAATTATATATTGAGAATTTAATAATATAGAAAAAAAGAAAAGAAAACAGATAAAGGGAAGTCTTGGCGGTCAACAGCGACAAAGCACCACAAGGAGTATTGTTTCAGATTCTGTGTTGTGAACAGTCTCTCTAAAAAACAAAGAGTGTTAATGGGGTTCCCACTTGTTAGAAACGCCGTCTTTGCGATGTTTTGTTAAAAGGAGTCTTATTCTACAACATAGGCTATTTAAATAAAGAATTACTCACCTTGAATGCATCATTTTAACTGATTTTCCGAATCCTGTGAAATTCGAGGGAGACAAAACCGCCATTTTCCTTACAAAAGAACGCTCGAAAACAACGCAGTTTATAAACCTTTATTTAGAATAATCTCTTCACTAATCAAATGGAAGGAAAGAGTACATATTTCATTTCATTGTCACGAAAATGTAACAGGAAAATTTATCGCCGATGAAAAAATATGGCCATTTTACTCACCAACTGAACGAAACTGTCGCCGTCAATTTTGATTTTCCCGCGCGCGGAAGAAAAAGGCTGTTTTTGGACCGGATGTGACGTCAATTTTCGGTGGATCATCCGACCACAAAAAAAGTCCCAGGCGTAGTCAAGTGTTCTCCCCCGCCCCTGGGCTGGCCCCATCGAAAAAGACAAATGTGCTATTTTTAGAAAAAATTGCGCCATCGCGCGCGTGAAACACGCGTGTATGTTGCGAGGATGCCGCGCAAAGAAAAAACAAACAAAATGGCGTCGGAAATTACCTTCGTTGGAGATGAAGAAATCCAGTTTTTGTCATCAGTGACAATTCCAAATCTAAGGCAAGCCCTTGAGGAGAACTTTTTGGATAGTGACTCTGGATACGAGGATTGTACAAGTGAATCCGATGATGGAAGTGAGAATATATTAGAAAAATCCTGTAGCGAAGATGCGTCGGACATGTCGGACGAGGATTTCTCCGTTAGACGGAACAAACGTTTTGCGGGCCAAAAAGGCGTCGAACGACGAAAAAATCAGTTGAAGGCGAATCAGGCAGGAAAAGGAAAAATACATCCCGAAAATGTTTTTCCTCTGAGGACGTACAGAGATTGAAGGGCAGCCGCAAAGACTATAAAATGATTTTCCAAGCACGTTGTGAAGAAAAGTAACGCACTGATAAATCGTTGTCACTAATTCCCCAGCAAGAAAAATAGTAACATAGATTCAAATACCGAATCATTAAAGAAAACGTTTGCCGAGATTTCGCAGCGTATGTTTTCTGAAATAATGCCCGCCTTTACCGAAATGACCGAAATATTTATAATGAAGACAAAGAATAGTGAAAAGCGCGCTTTGTTTTCAATCAAATACTCTCGCCGTGCGTTATCAATCGTCGACAAAATAGAGAACTGAAAAAACACCAAGAAAAAACTACTTCCTTCGATGAGAAAGAGAAAGATGAAGTGAAACTTCATGCTGCCCTAGTACTCAATATGACTTACTGGGTAATTTACGAACCTAGAAGGGATACATAGCGCAGTGGACATGGCAAGGGTTTCAACGACAGAGTGAGCTTGATTTTTTTCTCCGCCAGCAACCCGGCGAGAAAAATCCCTTTGTATCGAAGCAAAATTAAGGAGAAATTACAACTGAACGTCACTGAGACACAAATGCTTGATTTCTTAGGACGAACAGAAACTGTAGATATAGAAATATAAGCATTTAGCGCTGTGTTTACAATTTCTTTCATCGTCAACTCAATCACTTGTTCTTAAAATTTCACAAACAGTAGGTTTTATACGGAAGGCTTTGAGTCGGAAATATCAACACAAGACAAAATAAGCACAGTAAAATAGGAAAGAGGCATTTAATAAAAATTGTCACACTTTTTATGGCGAGTCAGTACAAAAATCATGCAGCAGTCTGAACAAAAAGCATTAGACAAATTCAGTACCAGAAAAGGCGACATTTTTTGGCTATACGACGCAAAGTTGACACTGGTTTACCTGTACTCGTTGTGGCTCTATCTGTGTTCCCTTGAGCAGCTCCAGACATTTAGACATAAGTCGGATGCCATGTAAAATACGTTGAATCGCTTTCACATTTGTTTGAGTGTTGTTTTTACCATTCCTTCCGCGGGCTCTAAACTGAGAACAATTCCGTTTTGTGGTTTGCGTTTAAAAAGTAAGATGGTGAATTCTAATGTTCCTCACCTCCGTAGTCTTGTTTCTGTGAGCTGCATAGAAATTATCGTTCAAGCTTAATTATTAATTCTGCCTTCAGTTCGATCAAACCAACGAAAGATGGCTCCGTTGTCAGCGTTGTGCGAACGGAGCGATTACAAACTCTTTCATTTGAACTCCAGCAGCCATAACGGTGAGATCGTACAGCTTCAATCCGCTTTGAACGACGATTCCAACAATTTTCAGGAAAACTCAAACACGTGCCACATTTCAGAGCCCATAATTGGAAGATTTTTCCCAAACCTTGTGCTTGTACGTTCACTTCGGAGCAGTTTCATTGATTCATTCAGCTCCGCAAAGAAACGCTGCAACACTTCGCAAGGTTTTGGCGCCTTTTTCGGTCAGTCATGTGATCGCGATCGATTCCTGTTCCCTTTTATCTCGGAGTTTCTCTCTTTTTTTTCTCTTTCTTGATTTCATAGCAATTAGCGATTGCGTTTTTAATAATAAAAACCATTATGTACTCGGGCATACTGGACATCAATTAACAAATAAAAAAGCCAAAACCGTGCTTTGTTCTGTGATAAAGCACGCAAGGAAGTGACGAGAGCACGAAAGAAGTGTAGGGTGAACACGAGCCGCAGGCGAGTGCTTCTCCCTACTTCTCGAGTGCTCTCGTCACTTCCTCGAGTGCTTTATCACAGAACAAAGCACGGTTTTGGCTTTTTTATTTGTTTTATAATATAGCTTTGCCCATATTTGTAAAGAAACCGGCTTTTAATTGCAAGAAATCAAGTTTTTTTTTCATAGCTTGCAAGCGCGCGCAAGAAAGGTTTTCAGCTTGCCAGCGCGCGCAGGATGGCGTCACGGGCTACTCCGTGCATCTGTACTCTGATAAAGCACGCTGTTTCAACCAGTCAGAGCGCGCGTTATATTGAAACTTTATTATAAATAATTATAACCATCTTGGTCATATCCACGTTGAACGCAAATTTGCGTGTAGCCACGCGCGTTTATGACGTTGAGGGTGGCGCAATTTTTTCTAAAAATAGCACATTTGTCTTTTTCGATGGGGCCGCGTGGATCCCGCGCTTACGGTCTCCGTCCCCGATTATGGCTCCTGGTGACGATGGTGATGATGATGGTGATGATGATGATGATGATGACGATGATGGTGGTGGTGGTGGTGGTGGTGGTGGCCATTTCTCAAATATCATTGTTCCTTTTGGATAAAAGGCTAAAACCAAGCGTCAATTTAACTGTCTTGTTTTATTGTCGACATATTTAGAGTAAGCACTGTTAGCCAAACTGAACTTCCGTCGTTCGTGTTAATTCGCAAAAAAACCGCCTGTACCAAGAACGTTTTTCGGTGAAATGTTCCTTTAAGGTGGCTTACTACAGTTTTTCTGAGACACAATTGCGCGCGCTGAGAAATTCTCTCTGACGCCATTTTTTTCGCGCGTGCAATACTCGACGCCATCATCGAGAAAAAGCTGAAAACACCTCTGAAATCTGAATTGTAGAAATCGCTCGTGGTGTACTATTAACATCCTTTATCATCAATGGACGAAGTCTTGACGAAGTTGGTGAGCGCTACCGGTATAAAATACCTGTTAAACTTGACAAAAACCTCGAGAAGTTGTTGTAAAAATTCTTATGTTTATCGCACGCGCCATATTGCGTTATTTTCGGGCGCGCTTAAGTTACACGCATGCTCAGTTTTGCTCACGAAGGAGGTCGCAAAAAAATCGCAAATCGACGTTTTGACCCCAATCTACTCGAAAACTGACCGTATGACCCACAGTAAAAAATTCAGAATCAATTCGTAGTAGTAAGTTTCACCTGTAGACAAAATATTAGCAAAATCTGTAAGAGAGATTTTTAGTAATTCTCAAAAAAGCGAGAATTCAACATTTTCTTCATTAGCAAAAATGCTGCCTTACAGATTCTCATTTTCTTTTGCATAGTTGTTTATTTATAGCCACTTTTCAAATCCTGAAAAACTGAGGTAGGGTCGTACGGCTAGATTTTGAGAAAAAAGCCTTAAAAAAGTCTAGTTTCCAGTCCCCTCCTAGCACTCGGTCTGTTATATTTGATACTTTCTGAGCTTCTTTTATTTCTTTTCCAGGATAATGAGGGTTAATATCATTTCTTTTAACAGTTGTAGCAACTAATAACCCAAAATAAAACTCCTGCTGGCTTTAAACTTAAGTTTTAAAAAGGTTATCTTTCTCTTCTGAAAACTGTAGTAAGCCACCTTAAAGGAGGAACAATCTTAGAGAGGCCTTCTTTGTTCCTCTTCAAAATCAAGGAGAACTAAAAAGTCTCTTTGATGTAAGGTACTTCTAATGGTAAACACACATCCTCCGTATCCATCAAATCCAGGAAATCCGATCAATAAATATAAAATTGATTGATGTCTTACAGATGGAAACGAGACAAAAAATAAACAAGTGAAGAAACGAAGAAAGAATGCGAAATGAATGAATGAATGAATGAACATTTCCGTAAAATCTAAAAGATCCAAAGAATCCAACCTATTTGTTGAAAAAGTATAGAGTATTAACTTCCAGTACTAAGTAGATGTCCTTTAATCTTTGTTAATAATATTTATTATTGACTGGATAGTATGGATTTATTGGATTTCATGGACATATTTAAGGGTAAAAGAAGTTAAGCGTGAACTCTTTTTATTTTTGGGTGGATAGTATGGATTTATTGGATATCGTGGACATACATCCAGTGTCTCTTTTTTAAATGTAGGTTGGATAGTTTGGATTTCTTAGATATGTTGGAAAATGAAAGACAAAAATAATTAAAAATAATTAATATAAATAAATTAAACTATTAAATGATACTATATTATTATTTAATTTTATTTTTATTTTATTTTTATTTTATTTTCCTTTCTTTTTTATTTACTTTTTATTATTATTATTATTATTATTATTATTATTATTATTATTATTATTTATTTTTTTTTTTATTATCCATGTATTCCACAAAATCCAATAAATCCACCCTTATTTTAAAAAGAAATAAAGCGGGAGATAAGATCAATTCATTCTTTATTTAGGTAATAGTTCTTTTTCCAGTAAATGCTTTAAATCCAACATATCCGCCCCTATTTAAAAAAGAAATGGAGGGAAAGCTAATGGTTCTTTATTCATTTATTCATTTTTCTAGACAATAGCTCGATGTCCAAGGAGTCCATCAAATCCAAAAAATCCACTCTTACTAAATAGTGTTTTACTTAGACATCACTTGCAGATTCCCAAAATCATTTTTTTTTATTTAGGGTGGACAGCTTGGATTCCTTGGATATGTCGGATAATGAACTATTGTTTAATCTTTTTTCCTTTCTAGAGATGGATAGCAGCTATGCTAGGCGGATAATGTGGATTCTTTGGAAATATCAGTGCCGCTTTTGTATTTAATTAAGGGCTTCACAGGATTCTTAATTCTGTGGTTATGTAATATCATTGTAAAAAATGCATAACAATCACTTCCTTTTGAAAGGCTGGTGGAGATGTTAACAAAGTTCCTTTCATACGTACAATAGACATTGAATTTTAGTGCCCTCGAATGACAACAACTAGCAGCTTCGATAGTCTTCAACGCATTATACTTTATGGTGGATAATGCGGATTCTGTGGAAATATCACTGCTGCGTTTGTTTTTAACCTAGATTTTCACAGTTTTTCGCAATCTGCAGTTATGCAATATCATGCTAAAAAATGGTATAACAACCGCCCTTGCTTTTTTAACAAAGCTCTTTTCATATCAAGTACAATATACTGGAAAACGAAAACTTCACACTAGAATGCCAAACTCTATTCGATA
Organism: Siderastrea radians; assembly: GCA_964017195.1. NCBI lineage: Eukaryota > Metazoa > Cnidaria > Anthozoa > Scleractinia > Rhizangiidae > Siderastrea > Siderastrea radians. The sequence goes on from OZ024887.1 coordinate 62,606,510, forward strand.
AAGCCCTAAGTGTAAGGTTTTAAGACAAACAAATGAACAAAACGACATCATGTTTTCACATTGATGCATGCATAATATTGACCATCACAACGTTCTGCTATATAAAGATCATTTGATGCAGGCCATTTCATATCATTGCAAGATGGAGCGAGCTACAAATCCGTGTAGGCAACTTAACAGCGAGGGAGTTAAAGCAGCCGCCTTATGTTATTTGAGTCCAATAATCCATGGCAAATGCAGCATAATCAGTGCTAGGTGTATCGCTAGCGTGAAACAACAAGGACTGGAAAAAGCCTGGAAAGATGTTTGTCGCATGCGAGATAACTGCGACAAGGCAGTGTCCGGTAAGAAATGCTTTAGTTTGTTGTTTCCCTATCGAAAAACTTATTACTGCATAAATATATCCCTCTTTCAAAGCTGTAAGCACATTGAGTTTCTAAATGCGCCCATAAAAAACTTTACTATGTTATAAAGCTAAACTTTTGCCTTGTATTTTTGTGCCTTTTCAGGAATAAAGAATGTGGCATTCTTTTTTAGTGCCGTGGCAACTCAAGAAAAAAGAAAGGCCAAAAGCAAGGCAAAAGCCAAAGGCAAAGAAGAAGATGAAGATAGTGACGAAAGCAATGACGAAACAGTTACTTCCAGTCAGGTGGCTAGTACGACCAGCCAAGAATGGATTGCTGAACATCGCTCTATAGTGGACAAAAGGTTGTGCCCAGCAGTAGTCTATTGGATTGCGCTGACCACACCCAACGGGGCTCCGGCCAATCCCCTCACAGTTCATCGAGCACTCCACGAATGTGGAGTAGAAACGCTTGCACATCAGGTACGTAAAATTCTGTCTTAATCGTACTTTGTCGCATTCTGTCTAAGTCCTATTTTTTAATCGGTTTGTCTCACCTAATGGAGTTTTCTTATTTTTGATCTTCTAGGTCAACTTTAAAGAAAGCAAGGATTCCATAGCGATGAAGGAGCTGTACAAAACGTTAAAAGATCACAAGAACGGCTTTATGCAGGATTTGGTTCAGTCGTCGTACCAGACCATCTATCAAGACGAAGTCCAGCGTTTCATGAACGAGACAGATGAAATTGATCTCGAAGAGTGTGGTGGGGAGTCTGTTGTGAGAGTAATTGTAGTAAACCAGTCCTTCCAACCTTCATTGTCGTCAGCGATTTCAAAAATGGAAGACGCCAAGTTACAAATTGACCGATTTGGCTTCAACAAAACCAGTGCAGAAATAACGGGAGACAAGAAAGACCAACCTGAGAGATTATCGGACAAACTTACGGTACTGATCAATGATATAGGAATCGCCATGAAGAAGTTGGATTACGCACTACATAGAGGACAAATTTACAGGAAAGAGCCAGCTTCCCGATATACCTATTTGTACAAGTGTGAGCCAAGGGCATTTGTGAATAGCCTAGCAGCAAATGAGTTTTTCAAAGGCCGCCTTCTTAAAGACATGAAGCGTGTGACTGACATCCTGTCCGATCCTTATTGCGAAGTTATTCGCCCTATCACGATTGATTACGATCTAATCGAGGTGAACGACGGAAAATGCTGGTCAGTTAGAGAACGGCGTTTCATCGATCAAGCTATCGAGGATGACAACAAAGGACTTGTAACGCCCAGAGCATTCTGTCGCTATGACTGTTCTACGCCGCCGCAGCCAGAGTACTTCAAGGAAATCCTCGAGAACAGCCTCACAGAAAATGAAGTAGCCACATTTTGTGAAGATTTTCTGAAGCTCCTCAACTACAACAGAAAACGACACAAAGACAAGGTGCCCTGCCTCGTTGGCCAAACCAACAGTGGGAAGACGAGTCTTTTTATGCCTATTTTGGGCATAATACACCACTCCAATGTCGCCACAATAACCAAACAACGGGTTTTTAACAAGGCAATGATATCAAACAACACGGAGGTCATTTTCATAGATGAGGCGACAGAATCAACCATGGATATTGACGACTGGAAAGTTCTGACACAAGGCGGTTATGCAGCCTATGATGTAAAATACCAGACAGCCAAGTCCTTTATAAATCGCTGCCCAATGATAATAACCGCACAAAGAAAGCTACGATTCAAGCCAGAGGATCAGCCGGCGATGGAACGAAGACTTCGCACCTATTCATTCAAGAGTCTTCAAAATCCTAAGAAGAGAGCCGCAGCTTGGCTACGCAATCATCCAATGGATTGCATCGTATGGGCAGCAGAAAGAGCACGCAGTGACGAAGATGAAACGAACAGCAGTGGCGACGAAGGCGGAGAAGATTGCCAGGTGGTTGGCGAAGGGCTATTGCCTGAATGCGAGAAAGAGGCTTTAAGAACATTGTCTCTAGTGGAAGACGAGGTAGCAGAACTAGCCCAAACCGAATCTAATCTTCACGAAGACGAGAGTAGTTCCGACGAAGATGAAAACGAACAAGACGAAGAGCAAACTGTCGGTGCCTTGGAAAGAGCCCTGCAGAAGTGCGTGCCCGATTCATTGCGCCACAGACAAATAGCTCACCTTCTTCACACGCGAAAGCAGCTCGAGAAAGACAAGAAAGAACGAGAGGAATATCGGTACAGGCAAAGAAAAGAAGTCCTAATCTCCAAAGGCATTTCGCCAGAGAGTGCAGACCTCCTCCCGAGAGACGAGCTGGAACCGATGCCTTCACCTCTTAGAGAAGAATTGCTCGCGTATCATCAAGACGTAATGAAGGCGAACAGTGAGTTACGCAGAGAGAAGGCCAGAGAGGCATACGACAATCAATGGGTGACAAGCACCGAAAAAGAGTTGCAAGATTGTGTCATGTGGCTAAACACGTCGATCATCGATGAGCAACACAGGGCCGCCTTGGCAAGCCAGCGAGAACTGCTGTGCGATAAGCTCAAGACACATCTTTCAAATCTGGGCCTGCTTAACTGCGAGGAGGCACTGGAAGAACGGAGGCGTAAGTGCATTTCTCTGGGACTACTCGCCGAGCGTAACAAGAATTTGGTGAGGTCCGTGTACGAACCGCTTCCTCTTTTCGACGACATCGCAGTAACTAGCACAAGTGAGGACGACGAGCGCGATATGTTCATCACTCCAGTTCCCAGGCAGAGCGCGGCAAACACCAGAAAGAAAGTTGCAGTCTCTCCTAGTTGACAAGGAAATCAAACTTCCATACTGAAATACTTAGGTTGAAATTTTAGAGTACGGACACTGAACATGAAGCATCTCAACTTGTCATAAGAAATTTCGATTTGTCTTGATCCATTTTTGTTACAATTTGAGTGTACGAATCAAATCAGTTGCTGTAAAGTAGCGCGAATAAAGCTCGATTAGTGATTGTAGTAGTTGAATCGTAGAGCGATTTGATATGTACAGCGCTGCCTAGTTTAAGATAGTTTGCGGTGATATGAAAGCTTGACGTAGACTAACAAAGAAGTCAAAGGAATAAATGTAAAATGTGTTCAGTTATTTAGTATACTTCACGTCAGGAATAAATGTGTGCACCAGTTAATGGCTTTCTTTGTCCTGTCTTTATATTTCAAAACATGCAGAATAAATGATCTTGTCGTATTGGTCCCTCGACTCGAAAGTTATATGGAGTTATTTCCATAGTTTTTGTTCTTCTTCCACTGCGTTAATCATCCACTACCTTCGTTATTAACTCCTTAATTAGTTACAAGTTGTCTTCTAACAATTATCCTACTTAAACTTTCGCAAGGCGCGGTTCAAGAGAGAGTTTGCCGTTCTGCCCTTTTGGAACTTGTATCTGGGATCCCTCAAAATGGCTGACCAATGGCCATAGCCATGGCAATTTATGCCCGCGCGCAAATACTTGTCTTCGTCTGCAGTAAATAAAAGGATTTTTCTTTTCGGTCCGTGACTAGAATTGCTTTCGACGGGCTGTTGTGGTACTTCGGTATCTTCGCACAAACTTTCGTTCGCTTGTTCTTGATCGGAAGAGGAGCTCGGGCTTTGGGAGAGCCGGAAACAAACTTGTTCTTCCAGTTGTGCCCCCATGTCGCCTTGAAGTTTTCTGAGACACTCGTGGGCCCTTGTGGCAACCTCGCGAGACCTCTGTTTTTGGTAGTGTACCTTAGCCACCACGGAGCTGTGCTTTTGATCCTCGGAGATCGCGTCCTGCTCCTTGTTGTTCAACTTGTCGTGGCTTGCAGTCTCGACAATTTGCCGATAGCGGGTCGGATGAATGTACTTGCCCGTAGCGTCGAACACCATCTTGCTCATGAGTTGACCAATCCTACTGTGTTGATCCCCGTTTCTGTTCACAAGAACGTATTCACAGTTTGGTTTCAAAAGGGGACGAATATGGAAAATGTAACCATCCAAAACTTGCATGCTGGTTTTTGTCAAAAGGAGTGAATCGAAACCATAGTTGGCCGTAGTTTTGAACTTCTTTTGGTCTATGAAACCGCCGTTGTTCTTGGCTGCTTCGACCATGTCAACGGTCAAATATTGATAGGTCATTGGCCGGGAACCCTTCACCTTTATGAATAAAAACACTGCCAAAAACTTGGTCGCAAACGACAAATCTGAAGGAGGCACCTCGCCTGGCTTTTCTTTGCAGATCTTGAGCACGCTTTCAAAACGCGGCAGGTTTTTCGAAACCACCTGTAATAGTTCGTCTAAAGTAGCCCAATGCCCCTTTGACTCTAAAGTGTCAATGTCTAGGTCGTTAGTCCATTGTAGCCTCATCATTTTAGAAACCGTCTTGCGAGCCCTTTTCAAATAGACTTCAGTGGAATTCAGGTTGCTTAATATTGCATCTGGTGCACCATGTGTTTTGCGAAAATCAATCAAGTCAGCAATAGAGTCCAAGTAGGCTAGGCGACCGGCATGACCCAAACCCCAATCGGTTTGCATTGCATCGACGAATCGAAATAGAAAGTTTGGTGAACTCAAACTGAAATCAACCATGTTCCAATTTAACTCTTCCTCGTCATCTTCACAGCAGAACTTTAGATATTTGAAGCTCTTACGAACGACCTGCTGAGCCTGCCTGATACTTTTACATCCACCACCACTTCCAATTAGCCAGCTTTGAAACAGCTTTCCAATAGTACTTGAAATGTCAAAGGATGGTAGCAATTTAGTAGAATGAATAGATGTCCCACCTTTTTGTTCGCTGTTGTCTGTATTGACTGGGTTTAGACAGTCATCAGGCTTTGAATCAAAGTAATAAAACCAAGCGTGCTTGTTCTTAAAGTGTTTTCTGCAACCCCTTTGAGTTGAAAATGTATCATGATCACACGTTTGCACAGGGCAGTGGAAAAATCCATCACTTTCGTCCTCTTCCAAGTGAAGTCGTTTTGGCTTTGGGGATGCACCGGCTATCTTTGACCAGTCAATTTCCTTGATGCGTTTACTCATTTGTAGCACAAAAACAAGACTATCAACTGTTGCTCGACACACGTCCTCTTTTTATCTGAAACACGCTTAAATAGTAGTGATGTTGATGCTGAAACATGTTTAGACATGCCTGTTACTCTCGGGAATGTCGAAAACAATAGCCATAGGGATGAATCACAACTTGCCCACGATTGCCTGGCCTTGCCCTTTGACATAAGAACAAGGCATTCCTATTCAATGGACTAGGAACGATTTAAATACACGTGTTCCTTAAACAAGGAACGCAGTTTCCTCATTCATGTCCGACTCTTACAATGCTTAATTAGGAACACCTTGCTCTGGTTATTTAAGGGGACTGAAGTGTTTTTCGTATCGTTAATCAGGAACAAAATGGACCCTTCTTCACCTTTTTAATAAAAGGAACAAAGGGTTCCCAAATTTTGCACAGAGGGAACTGCAAACAGAACACTTTGTTCCTTTATGCACAACGGAGTGGTTCCTTTATTACCAAAGCGAAATTCAGATAGGAACTTTCATTCCTCTACAATACAGAGGGAACGAACTATTTAAAAAAGAACAACGTAAATAGGTCTTTTTTGTTCCGATAATGTGTTTAAAGGAATAGTTATGTTCTTGTTCCGGATAGCAAAATTTAGGGCCCATTTGCGATCCGTGAAAGGAAAATTAGTCCTGTTTGAGAAGGAACAACTAGTTCCTAAGTTTGCAAGAGGACCAGGCGCAAGGAAAGTCGCGGAACTAGTTAATTTCAGTAAAATTGTTTTGTTACCCTATTACTTCAAAGAAAGCCCTAAAAACCCTCACGTAAGCACTGATGCTTAGTAAAGAAACCAGCAACAAATTTTTTAACTGAAGAAAACATGTATTAATGAAGAAAACAGGTTATCGTTAGTTTTGTGAAATACTGGTGGTGGTGGTGATGGTGGTGGTGGTGGTGGTGGTGATGATGATGATGATGATGATGATGATGATGAAGATTTCCTCCAATGTTACAATTTAGGTGAATACTGAAGGGCCCACCTTATTTTCCTGAAATTGACTGCAACGACACTGATGATAAGGACGGTATTTCGTGAGCAGCGATTTGCCTTATTTACTTAGTATGAAACGCGAAATAGACGTTTCCTTCCTCGTGAAAAGTTATTTCTCCTGGATTTGTTGAGTAGCCATTGGCAGTTGTTTTCGTTATTACCCGCGAAGCGACAAATTAATGTTGTTTTTTTCTTTCTTTTGGTTATTTCTCGGGAAGTGATTAGCAGCCACCAAGCAAACTGGAAGAAAATGAACTGGTGGAGGAGGTACTGGGGTCCAAACTTCCCCCTTCCCACAGTCTTAAATCTCGGTTCCCTCTCTTTTCTGCTGGCTCCCACCTTTCTGCTTTTTCAATGTTGTGAAAATTAACCTGTTTGTCCTATTTACCCCCTCCTTGGGAACCCCACTACTTCCCGCACACTCCCCTCTCTCTCTTCTCCTGGGTTCCCACCCCCAGCCCCCCCCCCCTTCCACAAGACGGGGACACAAGTGAGTAAAGATGAAGATTTAGCTTCTGATCGACCTCACTGCAAAAAGGCCAATCGATATCGGACCCGAGTGTGAACGACACTCGTGTTAAGATTGAGTATGAAAACTATCCTCCTAGCTCACAGTGAAGAAGGTGTAATGTGTATGAAAGGGGTGAGTGACTGCTTGGCATCCTTGATGAAAGGCCCAACCTTATGTAAATATAACAATCAATAAAAGTCCATCACATAAGTGTCATCTGTGACAATATTTTATTGTTTTGAAAATTAACTTTCAAAAGTTCAAAAAGCAATTCTCATCACAGCCATAACCTGCATCTCAATGAAACTCAATCCACAGTAAGTTTAGCCTCCAATGCAGACATTTTTTTGGACTCCGCACGCGCTCATGGGAAATGGATTGCGTCACAAAGACTACGAATGTCTGCATTGGAAGTTAAGTAAGTTACCAGAGGATTCGTTTGGATGCAATGCAGCTTATTAAATTTAAAAAATGACTAAGAAACCCAAGCACAAACAATCGTGTCAATACAATATGCAAACAAATACAAGCTGTTCAACAGATAAGCGGTGAGCAACCCGAGCCTCATAAAGACTACGATTATGTGAGAAGAGCATGATTTTGTAACCTAATGGCAAACTTGCAAATATTATATACAATGACAAATTGATAATATGGCCTAACTGACATTAATTTAATCATATACCAATTTATTTAAATTTCCTAACTGGCATATTAAACAGTATAAATTATGAAACCCATTTATTATAACCAATGAGTTAAAATTAGCATAAACCCTATCAAATAGACCACATTTATATATTAACACCCTTGATAAATTTACAAAGAGCAAATTTGGTAGGTATGTTTGAAATGCAGCTTCAAGATATTTCAACAATGAAGGGCAGCAATTTAAGAATGCAGGCTATATACACTGAGATTTCTTTAATGCAGTTGCAATATCTAACAAAGAGGAACTCTGATTATTTTAATGATGACGAATAATATTTTATTTATGATAACTCTTGCCACATTCTTATCAAACTGAACATTCTATAATCAAGCAAGAACTGACTCGAAACTCACACATAGGAGAATTTCCGAGTGTCAACAATGTTCACTGTTAAGAGGGGACATCATGGCATAGTGATAACAACTGCAACCAAGAACTCATCACTATGAACCCTTTTATTCATGTACTTCAGTTTCAGTTTCTATCACAAGGTTCTCTCTAGAGATTGATGCAATGCAATTAATTCCCTTCAAGAGTCAAACTTAAAGTCAAGAAATGTGGTTCTACCTTTGAGTCCACAGTGTGAGCCACTGTTAAGTTCTTTAAACTGGTGCTGCTGGTTTTCCAATTTTCCAGGATGGATTAGAATAGAAAATTTGGAACTTAAGGTTGACAAGAACATGCTACATACAGTGTATGCAGTGGCAAAGATATGATAAACAGTTTCCACACTTACTGATTTAAAACAGTTTCCACGCTGACTGTGCAACACACATGAATCCTAATAAACACTCTGTGTACTAACTGCCTGTATAGAATTGAAGCAGTTTGGTCTACAAATGCACTTTAGAACACATACACAACGTAGGCTATGACCAGGCTCTCCTATAAAGGGATCTCTTCATTCCTAATTTGAACAGATTTTTCTAAACAGCAAATGCCAAATGTGTTTGTTGCAGTTCTTGCATCTCAGAAGTTTCCACGTGGAGACAGGTGTGTCCAGAGATGGTCCTGTTCATGCTAGGGATGATGTCAAAAGGTAACAAGAGACTAAAGGGTCTCAATGCTAGGAGCCATTCCCTCAGAGACATCATAGGATACCAAATTTTAGTACCTCAACAGCCTGAATTCCACGTCATTTCACTAATTCCCTTTGATAGTCAAACCCTATCAAAGAGCCTGTTCATAAGCTTATGAATTTATCAGGGATCCATATTAACAGTCATCAGGTCGTCCGAGACAACTTTTAAGACCTACGGACGAGTTTAAAAAATCACAAACTCGTCCGGCACAGAGTAAGTTTTAAGGGGCAAAATTTTTTCTTTAATTTCTCACTGGTCAATGTACCTGTGTTTTGAATGTTCATCAGCCATTCGGTGATTTGGTACTGTAGTAAACAGAAGATTAATATTCTGTTCACTTCGTTTCGTTGCACGCATGACAACTCATGCGGTAATCTCAGAAGTAATTTTGCAGGCTCAATTTTTTGTTCTCTACCACTGACGTACTGCAGCAATATGCAAACATGTCAAGACTCTTGCTCTTTGGCCGCACATGAGTTTCGCAAAATGTGGCCCTACTATGACAAAGTGTCGCCACCACCACAGAAGAAAAAACGGTGTGTCAGTTCTAAATATGAATAAGAGCAACGAAAGCGAGCATTTTTACCATCGTGGCAGCAAGACAGGCCTTGGCTTAAGTACCTGGATGCTGAATCCGGCAAGCTTTACATCAGCATCTATCTGTAACAACAGCACGATGCATTGCCAGATTTGTCCAGAGATATCAAAAATAGACCAAAATGTTCGAGAAGTAGGTAGTCGTAATTAACGTAAACGCCGCAAACCAAATGTTAAACAGTGAATGTTTGACATGCAAAGTAGGTCTATCTTTTAAGTCCATGTAGATGAATTTTTGAAATGAAAGTGTTGACGGGAGCCTTAAAGCAGTGCTGCTGCAGTAACATGGTGAAAATAAAATGTTACCTTCCCACTTACTTGTTGTTCACTTTTAGTTTCCGACTGTATTTTTATTACTACACATTACTACACAATATTATTTTGAACGGCAAGTAAAATTTCGTCAGGGCAAGTATCTTTTCTGACATACTTGCCCGGCTGACAAGTTTGAAGAAAAGCTAATATGGATCCCTGATTTATGGTACGGCATTTAATTGGGAGGTTTACATGTCATGCTTGTGAAATCACTGTGAAGAACAACTTAGCATTCATTGTTGGCGACAACATGACTCTAAAGCACATGCATTCTGCCTGGTGATCTAACTGAACACAATTGTCACTTGGTTTTGCTGAGTTTCCTGTAGCGGTCTAACCAATCGTCAATCAGTTGATTGACTAGCGCTGGTCTTGGAGTAACCTTCTGCTTTGCCACAAGGACTCCACCCTCTGTCACACAACAGTCCAGCCACTCGTGTAACAAACGCTCCTCACTTCCACGCTGATATGTGAAAAGAACCAACATTAATATGCATATTCTCCTTAGTGTTCTCCATACATTTCTTACGGTACTAGTCAAGAGAATTTGCACAAACATCAAGACATTTCCTGTTTGGCGATCATTTCCCTCATTGTCGTGACCTGTATGTTTGATCAAGTAGGGATATTGTAAGGAGAAATTAGATCCTTGTCACTATAGGGGTTTAAAGGGTTAATGTCAAGCTCTACAGTGTAGCTCATAACACAGTGAAATCAGTCAAATAAGTTGTGCCAAACAATATTCCTAGAGATACTAGTCAAACTGATTTGATTTGCCACTGTCTCCTGATCAACAGAAGTCCTTCTAGCACTCTATCGTTTTTTGCCACTACACAATCTTTCATGTTCAGTTGTTTTACCTTGTTGGGAAAATTCTGTGATAACTATGTATTACAGAACTTTTTGTTTACATCACAAAATTTGATGATGTTTATTTACTTATCACAAGTCAGTTTCCACAGATTCTCAAAAGTCATGGAAATTAAGTGTTGCAGAATGTAAGGCCCTTCCAAAATCACAAATTTGAATGCAACAAAAATTTCCTCCATTTAACGACATAATATATAACAAAAGGTAGCAAATGAATGTAAAACATTGATGAATACTTCCTTGGAAACAACTGCATTGCTCAAATATGAATGGTAACCTTCCCAAAATAAAACAGCTTTAAAAATATTTCAATGAGATTAGATTTCTGAAGTCACAGCCTTTGAATTTAAATGCAAAAGCTGTGGCTTTACCAATCTAATCTCACGGACATTATTTGTCACCAGATACCTTCAAGAACACCATTTTGCACTACGTTTGCACTTCTAATGCATTTGTAGTGGAGGAGAGTTTTAAGCCCAAACCAAAGGAGAATGAGTCGAACAAAAGTTCAAACTCTTCGAGAGTGTTATAGAGTCAATGAGAGTTCATGAGATTTAGAGGCAAAACAAAAGCAAGAATCTGAACTCCCACTGAACTCTGACAGAAATCTGAGAAAACCTAAACTCTTCCAGAGTGCATAAGAGTTGCCAACTGAGAAAGAAAAAAGGGTCCTGTTTGGCTAGGTCTTTAACCCTTTAATCCCTGATATAAAAATGCATATTCTCCTTACTGTTCTCCATACATTTCTTATGAAACTAGTAAGGAGAATTTGTCTAAATATCAAGACATCTTATCCTTGGCCATCACTTCCTTTATTCTCATCCCTTGAACGTTTCAACAAGTAGTGATGGTGTAAAGAGAAATTTCATTTTTGTCACTGGTCAGTTGTAAGAAAGAGTATGTAGCAAACAATTCCTCACCTCTTCTGCTGACAGGAAGTGAACAGGCAGCAGTTTTCCCTCGTAATCTACCAATGGAAGGTATGTCACATGAACACTGTCTATGCTATCTACATTAGCTCCGGCACCAAGCTCATTGGAATTGTCAGTTTCCATAGCAACCAAGGCAGAGAAATGCCCTCTTGTGTACCCAAGGACTAATGGATTCTTCCAGCAGAAACTCTGTTCCCATAAAACAGGAAGATACACACCTAAACAGAAAAGATAGAGATGTTATTTAACTGGCAACAAAGCAGTCTAGTTTGTTACGTAGTACATACATCGCATACATAGCATGGCCTATACCCTACTACTGCACACACAACTTCAGGTTGCAAAAAAATGCCAGGTCATGCCTCGTGCGTGGGCGCTGAAGAAGAAATGTACAAAAATATGGCACTGGTGGGCATTGTTATATCTATGCTTGGATTTATCTCTCGTCAGTGCATGGTGATGCCTATTGATTATCTAAGTTTCAGAAAAAAAAATTAAAAATCTGTGCTGTGGAAGTCTGATTTTTTCAATTTTTCTGCCCATGCACCACTAAATCCCTCTACATCTCTGGCTGTATGGTGTTTGCAATGCCCAAGCTGAGTGTCATTGAATGACACCAGTTGAAGTTGTTTACTCGGGAGAACCACTTAGATGAAATTTGACTCAGAATGTGAGTATCCAGTAATAAAAGCTAATGTTTTTCAACAAACAACCTTTAAGGCCAGTTTTTCAAAATCAGGGTATTTTTAACTTTCATGTCTTTTTCTATTATCCTCACAAACATGATCAAAAGTCAGGGTGTGGTAGTTAATAAAAATTGTGGGGGAAGACACATAATCTCAAATACCTTGAAACCTAGCAAGCCCAAGCACTTCTCCTCTGAAACTCTTGACATACTTCACACCATATATGATGATAGGTCTGCGGAGAATGTGTGCCAAGGCAAATACATGTGTTTGTTCCAAGGATGTGCCAGGCTGACCAGCCAGACTCAGGATAGAAGCCCAGTCTTGCTCCCACTGATCCTCATCAAGTGAATACTGCAATGTTTCTGCCTGCATGGATTCCCACTCTTTGTAACGGTTAAAAAACCTGACCATATACAACAACAAATTGGTTGTTACCTTAAATTCCTAACAACTTAGAACTACTGAAGGTTCTTTGACTATGTATAGACAACTGACAAGAACACTGGACCAAGATATAGGAATGTGTAGTTCCAGAAAGAATCCATACCCTCACCCCATGGAAGGTCATCAGAATTCCTAGGGGGATGGGGGATCTGAAAAGCTAAAATTTTAGATGCAAAGTATGAAGCTAAACTGGAATTTCTTGGGGGAGGGAGGGTGCGAAATAAAAAACCTTCCCTGAGGGGAGTATGGATATTTTCTGGAACTACACAATATCAGCCAAGATGTTTCCTTTATTCATATGCAAACCATGACAAAACTTACTGTTTTTCTGCTCTGTGTTGTCCAGATGAAATTACTGATTAGAATCATGTGATCTGATTGTTGCCCAAGCAGCTCAGTTTGTTTTTATCTGGTTACCAGTGTTACTTAACCTCTTCATGTCAACACATACACGTAAGCATTTTTGTACAAGTGAAGTACTTACAAATGTTTTAAATTCACTCAGGATGTTTTGATTCAAAAAACAGAACTCACCAAGACATGACCCGAGACATGACCCCTTTAATCAAGGAACGACATTGGCTAAAAGTTACCAAACATTCAATGACAATAAGTTAAGGTACACATCTTATGAGCATGGTTTGCAGTAATGTACATCTGTAGGTGTATAGTGTCAAGATGAAACCTATGTGCGACTTACCTTGAGCCCCCCTCTGTTAAACTGTCATACAGTGCACGTCTCAAGGTATTGTCCCTATCAAACACACCATATGAAGCTTGAAGAATCGAGTCTAACAGACAATCACCAGCAGAACGATTCCACAGGGGATAAATTCTACTTCCTAACTGTTCTGTGATTTCTTCACTCCAGTTGATAACAGGAGACTCCATTTCCAAAACTGAAACAGGAACAATAAAATTCTTACAATCAGATAGTTTAATCTTGGCATGGATCTATCTTTTGAGACTGTGGATGGAATACAAAAGTGTCACTATTCAAATCAAAGCTTCCGTGAAGAGTTGCTCAAAGAAAGCCTACAGATGCATCCATTTTCTCCTTTCCTCCACCCCATTCTACCCTCTTATATTTGTGCTTGTTTAAACATGTGTGATTTTTATTTTGCTCAATGCTGAATAATCTTATAAGGAAACAAAAGGCTGATGAACAGGCTACCCTGGGGATAAAAATATTAAGTAATATATCAAACATAAGAAAGAGTGTTTCATCAGGATACAAGTATCTAAGCAGAAATGAGGTACAGCCAAGTTTTTTCAACCGACTTCAAACTCCTTAACCATTCACAATTGGTTAGGAGAAATTCAAAGCAAAAGTCCGCAAAATTGTATGCTAATTATGATCTGGTATCCAAACTTCTGTCTTCTATGTTTCTCTTCATGAGTTATTAATGAGTTTGAGAAGATAAAGGTGAGAACTGACTAAACCAAAAAAAAAAAAACAACTGAGACAGAAAGAAAATTATCCTGTTAAATCCTTTTTCTGATAACCCTTCTTACCTCTTTGGACTTCTCTGTCAAGCATGTCATCAAACACTTGTCTTTGTACCCTGGCTGGAAAGTCTTGTATTTCTAAAAACAAATATTTGTTAGTGATATGGAGATTGAAAACATGAAATAGTATTGTGGTGTGCTTCGTTAAACACATGAATGAGCTGGTTTATTACTAGGATCCTTCAAATTGGAATCTGAATAGTAAAAACTGATATTTTTTTCCCCAAGGGAAACAAATTTTACAGAGGGTTATTAAACAAAAATCAAATACAAGCATACAACATCATCATTCATTTTCAATTTTTACGATCTTTCAAGACTGTCTACTGTGCACATATCTACTGAGTGTTGCTCACTCCATTCTTCCCTGCTGGTAATAATAATAATAATAATAATAATAATAATAATAATAATAATAATAATGACTTTAATACAGGATCCACAAAGTGGCTCTTTGCCTGTACACTAAAAACTGTCTATCTAACTAATATTCTAACAATAAGAATGATGTGTGCAGGTTGCTGTAAATTCTTACCTGCTGGTAAAACAAATGTGACCTGGTCAGTAAAAAAGTAACAGCGCCAGTCTCCCTTACGTTGCCTCATGGTATGTGCCATTTGCTTCCTAATGTCTGCTGCTAGTTCGGGGCAGGCAATACAAGGCACACGTCTCAAATGATGGCCTTTCACTTCTGGCGTCAGTAACACAGTGATGAGTTCATCTCTCTTAAATTTAAACGCCAAGTGAACTAATGTGTGTCCCACTTCATATACTCCTGGTCGATTCAATACCAAACAGTCTTCTCTGGTCAACTGTCTGGACAGATCACCACCTGAGTTCAAATAACTCTCTACAGATGAGGTATCACCTTCAACGACACCTATACATGCTGAAAGCCATAACCAATCTGAGTCTTTGAGGCGGTTACGAATTTGCAACACCTCCTCATTATCATTAACATCATCTGAGGCTGGAATGTCATAAATTATCTTTTCCCCTGTCTGGCTAGTTGGTTGAATTTCTAATGTGGCTTCACTAACGGATGAAGGAGGCGACCTTCTTTTCGAAGTGGAAGGCCTTTTCGTGTTATTATCCAAGGTTGTGTTCTTGCCTATTTCTTCGTTTTTCGTTTTAGCCGGCTTTAAGCACTTACAAAGAACACACTTTTGAGTTTTTGGCCAATTTTCGTAAGTACACTGTGGGCAAGTCCACTTGTGATTTTTCAAAAGTGCCCTGTTTATTTCATTGTTTATTGTTTTCGAGTCGAGTCTCCCGTTGCTACCGATAAAGCCAGGGGATTTTGGAGAAACACTTCTAGACGAAGCATCCTTGTTGCCGTGTCCTGGGTCTATGTGCCTTCCGTTTTTACCTGATTTGTGTTTCGAAGCCCGACACATCGAACAGTGAACCGAGCGAGGCCAGTTTTCGTACGTACAAGAAGAACACGTCCATTTTGCTTCGCTTTGCTCAGAAAATCGTGGAGACTGCGTGTTCTTGTCGCTTGAGGAACAAATAAGTGGATCTGTTGAAATAATCCTGTCACCGCTAGCCGCTTCGTAAATATCTTCGCTTACACTTGTTAGTCTGCTCGCTTCTTGCGTGATGACTTGAGGTGGTCTCGGAGCGTAGCACAAAGTACATTGTACAGAGCAAGGCCAGTTTAAGTATGTGCAATATTTGCACGCCCATTTTAAGCTTTCCTCTTTCTTTGGCATGATGAAAAAAATCTAATAACGATAAGAATGTCCTTGGAAAATGTATTAATTGTCTTGAGCACTCACAATTCAACAAATACCGTCTTCTAAAACCACCTCTTTTCCGCGAGGGTTGGTGAAACTGTTCCAATTTCAGTCGGCTACTTCCTCGAGCTCTAGAGCCTTCCAAACCGAAAGCCCCAGACAAACGCTTTTCGCCAAGAGCGTTAAATGTCATGAAGCTGCTTTTCATGCTCGTCCGATACTCCTGAATGACGCTGACATCGAAAAATTGGCGAGTATTTTCCAAGGTTCACAAAAGTCATCACTGTCGCCATGATGTTTTGAAAGTGAAAGGCTCGTGTCGTGACGTCAACAAACATCTGGCATCCTCATGACCAGCTCTCGCTCGGACAAATCATTGGTCTTCAAAATAAGTATTTGTCTTTCGTCTCAAAGCCGATCATTCCCCTAAATCCATGACATTTGATCTTAAAAGCTCCATTAGTCTAATTCCCAAAACTGCCGAGAAAATTTATTCATTTAATCTTGGGCAGATGATATTATGTTTACAAGCTCTTCTTTATACAAAGATGGTTTAACCCGAGCATCCTTTGTTCATTTAAGTCTAAAAACAATTCATCGGCCTCATTAATTAGTGTGTGTTTTCACTCAATTAAAACCCTTTGGAATGCAAAGCAGATCTAGAGGGCATGACCCATATAATTCTCGAATACCGGCTGTGCAATATCGCTGTGCAATTTAGCAGTTGTGTGCCATGTTTCAGGCTATCCATAGCAATAATCAGTAATGACATCTGCAGGTCTTTTCTACTCGACTACCGTCTCCTCCTCTTCCGTTCTGACTTCATAATTGTAAACATCAACATCAATAATATTGCGAGCAATGTTGCACCAGTGTTGTGCCGTGTGGCGTGCAAATGACTCGACTTCATAGGGTGACTTGCGTACAAAGTCCAACGTCCGCGAGGGCGAAGGGCTCACTTGAGTATTACATACCCTACATGTGCGGCACCGAACTGTGCGCGCGCTGTGGTTTTTGAGCTGTTTTGGCCAAAAATATAACATAATATTAACCACCTTTAAGCATATTGTGTACTGGTCTCAAGTTGAGAACACAGAGAACAGCTTTTGCCATTTTGCACGAAAAGGGAAATATTTTAGGGGTAAAGTACATAGTTTAATTTAAGATGTACTTACCTACTTAAGGTAAGTCACTTACTTAAAGCGTCACTTATTCTACCATAAAACAACACATATCGGTGACGCTAATTAACGAATGTTTTACATTAAAGTTATGGTACATTATCAACCTAAATAAAACGCTTAAGATACTACAAGACATGAAAATGCCAATTGCATATCCCTTACTCCATATAAAGTAGCAGTTCTTGCAGCCATTTTCTTCACTTAGGTCAGTAGTGTTTTCTTCCTTCTTGATCATATATCTTGATCTTGAGTAGGTTCTCAGAGCCACACAACCCTACTCACACTTTTGACAAACACGCACACGTTGAATTAACTGGCCTACCAAACAGGCTGTGCGGCGATGCACGCAACGGACACAAGTTGAACCGTTTATTCGGGGACTCTTGCTCCGAAAGCCGACTAGCGCTATATCCGGAATTAACAGTTAAACCAATGTGTTTTGATTGGTCAAAATGAAAACGAAATACAGATGTTCCACCCCACCAATGTGGTCATTGCGTTTTTTCTTCTTTTTACAAACAAGGCGACATGCGCTGCTCGGTGATCACCTTCCGCTCGCAAGAAAAAAAGTGGACAGCGCAAACCAGACACTCTTTTTGATTTTTTACGTGGCTTTATATTAAGGAAACAAGTCACATCAATGGCAAAAGTAAATCAACATTCATTAATTCATTCATTCGTTCGTTCGTTCGTTCGTTCGTTCGTTCGTTCGTTCGTTCGTTCGTTCGTTCGTTCGTTCGTTCGTTCGTTCGTTCATTCATTCATTTAGTTAGTTATTCATTTATTTATTTTCACGTTGTTCAGGTGTCAATAAGTAAAAGATTAAAAACACTAAAACAAATCAAAAGGCAGGTGACAAAAAACACTGGCATATCGTGGCATATGCATGCCCCCCAAGAAACATAACCTATGCCGGAAGTTACTTTGTTTGGTTGAAATAAATCTTAACCCATTGGGACCCAATCACAAGCGTTCAGCGGCGCTACGTCATCAGAATGGAATTTTTCCGTCGTTCTTCAGACGCAATTTCTTAGAGGAACGTGGAGACGACTGGAAAAGTCTTTTTTCTCAGTCTAGGTAATTTTCTTTACAGTTAAAGCTCAACGAACAGCGAGAGCGGTGTGTAAGCTGAAGCTCAAGAGCGTCCAACAAGACAAAACGTCTGTAGACCAACTCCGCAAACGGCCGCCACCAAACAATCATTCCTGAAAAAGAAAAGAAAAGAAAATTAAGTCAGACAGAAGCAATGAATTAAGTCTCCAGGGGCACGTTTTTTTGGTCTCTTCTGGAATGAGAATAGTCGAAATAGAAATGATCAGAATGTTGGAAATATGAAACAAGAAAAAAAACGATTGTTCCAAAAATGGACTGAAAAGTAACCGCGGGTTTTTCCTCAGGCTCGGTGGAAGAAGTTACATTTCCCGTCAATGCGCTGTTAATTTTGTTATTGCCAAGTGATTGACAACTTCTTCATGTTGCTCATTCTGTTCATTCTGCCCCAGATAGCAGAAAACATGGAATGGCATGAACTACTATTCTAAGGAAGGAGAACAGGTAATTAAAAAACGCGCCAGAAAGCCAATCCAAGTATTCTCATTCTAGAATGGTCCCCCCCCCCCAAAAAAAAAACGCGCCCCAGATGTAAGAAGTAATCTATAAAAGTTTTGTCCTTCAAGTACCTCTCTCCCAAGATTTCCAAGTCTTGGACATCAGCAACGTCTACCATCTCTACAGCAAGCTGACGAAAAGCAAACGATGAGGAAGGCTCCTGCAAACAAGCAAGCAACACTTTTGTCGTTTGATCAAGGAATACCAATTTTAAAATAGACACTGAGAGCGTGAAGACCTTGAGTAGCATAAAATAAATTGAGTAGCATAAAATAAACACCACCAAATGCAGTTACAAAACCATTTTTTGATCACAGCGAATAAGGATCGGCGGTGCCTTGACAAAACAAAGGAGTCCATTAGAAACTGAGCATTACAATCCTGAAAACGTAAGACAAGACTTAAATTTGGCTGGAATCAGTTTTAAATGCGCTTTTTGACATTCGGTTAAATTTGTTTTGTTGCTGTTGTTGTTCCATAGATTAACAAAAATTTCCTTTGACAGTCGTCTAAACACCCCGCGGTGAGTTTTGATGTTTCTTGTTTTATACCTGGTCTTTTCTGACCACCTCCCACAACGCAAGCCTCTGATCAACTGATGATGAGATCACTAGTCCATTCTCCAAAGCCTTTACACCTACAAAACAAACAAACAAGCATGCAAAATGAAATTGTTCATCAGACAGGAAAGACAACATAGCATTCAGAGTAAAACCAGATCAGTTTTCGATTCAGACATGCAGTCATGCGTTTAGTAAGTGGGGCCCTAGTTTGTGTCATGTGAGCAACTGAGAGTATTGCTTCTCCCCACCCCTGAATGGGATGCTAGTCCATCCCAGGGTTACCCCCAGCAGTATGTCGCTGGTACACCTAGGTGGAGAAAGACAATGTGGCGTAAAGTTCCTTGTCATGCAGTTATGCGCCCGGGGGGGGGGGGGGGACTCCCATATGAAAATGATGGGGATGCTCGTCGGAAAATTAGCATTAAACCCCTAAAGGAGACCAATCTGGGCGTGGTTCAGGCGTTATTTGACTCCTAAACGAGACCAAGCTAAAACAGACAACCAAATAAGAGCTTCAGTGATTTAAATGCGCTAAAGATTGACACTAAAGACTTGACGTCGTTTGTTTTTTTTATATAGATATTTCTTGACGCACACCCTAAGCGATACCTGAATGGGTAAAAATATTGGCTTTCCTTCCTAAAAACCCTAAGCGAGACCAAAATCTGCAATTTACAACCCTAAGCGAGACGACGAGCATCCCCGTCACTTTCACATGGGAGTCCCCCCCCCCCCGGGGTTATGCGTATAGTAAGTGTGGTGTGACCAGGTGGGGACCCAGTTGCTCAAAGCAGCATTAAGCCAGGATAAGCATCAATTTTGAATTCTGGTTGATGATGTTAAAGCATGGTATCCTTCCGTTTTTTTTTTTGTCCTACGTTTTGACTTCAGATGCTTTCATCTCTAAGTTAGGAGCGAAAACACCACAGCGGTAATCAAGAGCGAAAATTAACCCGATCATGGCTTGACATCGTTTGCATGATTGTGCTACAAGTTCTGCTAAGGCTTTGTTGTGATAACGACAGCTATCAGTAATCTTTTCCTCCAATTTTGGTTGAAATCTAATGGTTGACAGTTACCGCGGGCAAAAATGATCAAACGTTTTAAACAAGTAAATAAGAAAAAACACAACAACAACGACAACAACTACTACAACTTAAGTCAGAAAACAAAGTAAAACCTCTTAGGTTTGTGTCGTGTTACCTGTAACTGATGACGTATGAGCTGAGGCCTCAGATACCTCACATGTCACGTGAACCTTAGTGACGTCAGTACTGTCCAACATCAAGTTGAATTGTGCCGCGTAAAGTGCGCTGTCATCACCACCGCTGACTAATAAGTATTGCCCTGGAACTAAACAGAGAGTACGTTTACGGACTTTTAATTCCGCCACTCCTAGAGGCAAAACTTGTGTAAGGCAATGCGGTTAACGATAAGTTGTGAGTCTGTGAATGAAATCATACCCTGCGACATGACGCGATGATCAAAATATTAGAAGAGGGTGCCTCCTCTTATAAGCTATATCAGGGTATGTAATACTTAAAAATACTGTTTTGAGTCGTTTTGGCCTGAAATAAGGTAAAGATTTTCACTGTTTTTGTCAAAAATTGAGCACGTTTTGCCCACTGATCTGTACGGTACAGGCATTTGCTGTTTGCCCCTGAAAAGGGGGAAAAAGTTTAGGAGTTGGTCTGAACTGAAACAGGGTATATAAACCGAGTTTGGGGCGGCGGGAAGTGGGGGGTTGGCGCTCGAGCTCAGGACTATACTCCCCAAACCAAACCTCCGAGGGAGAGAAATACCATCTTTCTTCAAAAATCACTGTATGACGAGATTAAAAAGTAAATAAATTTTGAGCGAAAAATGTAGTGAACTCCGTGCGAATAGCTTGCAACTTTACCCTTCCTCTTACCTTGCGTCTTCGTAAGTGTTATTGCATTCACACCTGACTGGTGCGCTCCAAACACGTGGCTGGGATGGACAAGGAAGATACCCACCAGGGGTAGGCAGGAGAAGTCACTTTGCTCATCAGGCGTAAATATTGTATCATCCTGCGGTTCTTGTGTCATGGATTGATCAGGCATTTCGTACGTAACAGCAGTACGCTCCTTTGCGTGATTTAAATTCGCCAAACCTGCTTGGACAATATTTAACGGATCTTTGTTTTCTGTTGAAGGTTGGATGTCAGCGAATTTGCTTGATTCAGTTCTTTTATTATTCATCTCAACATTTGTAACGTTTCCTTTTCCATCACAATCTTCAGTCACTCTACCTTTACAAAATGTTTTTGATAAAATATTCACAGGATGACTGTTAGCTGTCGCGTTCTCCTTCGCATGACATGTATCCACGCTTTCAGGGGCTGTATCACCCTTTCTCGTAGAAACGCTATTAACGTTAGCGTCAAACAATCTATCTTCCCTTGCTTTAGTAGCAGGTTTTCCATCCCATACCGAATTTTTTTCCACAGCAATGTCATTTCTATATTCATTTTCTGACACTTCACATGTCGAGACAGAGCATTCCTTTATGTGATTTAAGAGCAGTGCAGTGACGTCCCAACAGGAAATTCTGCCAGCAGTGTCTCCGGCAAACAACATAACTAGCGGTCTACCACTCGCAAGAAAATCAGTCACATGGCTGACCGTGAGAACACAGCGTTTAAGGTACTGGGACTGAGCCAAAAGTGAGAACTTGTTTTGTTGTTCATCAAAGGCAAAAATTCTAACGACAAGAGAACAAAAACATAGTTATTGTCAAAAAGAGGCGCTGTTGTTCATATCATTGTGACCGGACATTCACCGCGGTCAAACAAAAAACAACGTCACTTCCGGTTTTTTAGAGCCTTGAAGTTTGCATCAGTTCAGACTTTTACGAGCGCGAGAAAACGATACCTAAAATGTCCCGATAAACCAAATTTCGCGCCGATAAAACTTGTGGATGGCAGTTACTTCATTCCGAACACAGGCTCAAAGTAAAAAGCTGAAATTTTCAGAAATGGAGTTAAGTTTTGCGGTTAAAGTGGAAATTTCGACATTTGTCTGTATTTTCTTTTGTAAAATTACGGCGGGAACTGCGCACGCGTCCTGCGTTTGACCGCTGTGAAGACAGGATACAATAAGGTAAGGTCACACAATCCACAGGAGGCTCACACAGCCGGAGCCTAACCCGGTTTCTGTAGCATGAAGCAACTGGGAGTATTGCTTCTTCCCCCCCCCCACCCCTGGATGGGATGCTAGTCCATCGCAGGGGTACCCCCAGCAGTTATGTCGCCGGTACACCTGGGTGGAGAGAGACAATGAGGAGCAGAGTTTCTTGTCAAAGGAAACAACACGATGACAGGGACCAGGCTTCGAACCACAGACGTTCAGAGCTGAAGTCCAACGCGCTAATTACTAAAACATCGCACTCCCACAACAAGATACAATAGTTGAGGGTATTTTCTTTTGTCCAACGATGTAGTCACTTTGATTTGACATTTTGACCGCTTGCTGCTAGTCTTCAACAAGGGGTGAAGTTCATTGGTTAGGCTATCCTGAAAGACTGCGGTAAGGCTGCATTGTGCACGTATCTGATCGATTTGAAAACTGGTATTGGCCCACCCTTAGACTGCGATCTCCATCGTGAGACAAACGAAGCACGTTTCTCAACAATTAAAAAGAGAAGCATATGCGTGACTTTTTTCTCCAAGCAAAAAAAACACATATTACCCAATAAAAAAGACGTTATGTCAGGCCATTCACCTTACAAACCCATCCGAGCATCCCGCCATGACAAAGTACAATGATTGACAGCTGCCAATTAACTGATCACTTGTAGATTGGTCGATTAGCTCTGCAGCACTCAGCGACGTCAGAGACATAAACCTGATCTCAGACAACGACTGCAAGTCGTGTTTCTTCCGTCTCCTTCGGTGATTACTGAAGTGAAACGAATATTCAGCCAAGAAAACCATGGGTGATGATGGCATCTTATCCCCATGACGACCGTCACTGTTGAGATTAATGACTGACAGATCGACGCGCCAGCATTTAAGTGACGCGCGCCCGCCACCGGAGAAAAGAAGATGACCTTGAGTTTTAACGTTAATAGCGCTTGGTTGAAGCTGTGTCAGAGGTCGCTTAGTCACACTCAAGGCCCGGACACTTGAGATATGACCATGTGCAGTGAAAACTGGTAAAGTTACCCCAGTGGAGCGGTTAGCTGAAGAAAGAACTGTTAAGGAAACTATTCACGACATAACACTAACAGTGAACCACACAATGACAACACAAAACACTTCAAAACTAAGTGAAAGGATACAAATCATTAGTTTGATGTTAGTGTCTTCGCTTCCCGTTGCGAATATGTCACTAATTTCGTCTGTAAAAGAAGCTAGGAAGTCAGCAAATGAAGAACAATGACGCAGAACTTAATTCTTTGAATTAACTATAAAATGAAAAGTGAATAAATTCGTGATATTTAAGACATTTAGAGAGAAAATGAAGAAATATCACTCGCAGGCCCTCTACACATATATCAAAAATGAGTTGGAAATTGGAACTCGTAAAAATTTTCTTTAAGATAAAGTTTGCACCGAGAGCGTTTACTCAGCTTAATTTTCCCTCATATTTTAATGTAGTCGAATTTTTAGTATTTTGGTCAACTTTTAGGTAGTTGACGTGCAAAGATAGACTTGCCACAAGTCGACCTTCGCTTTTTGTTGACGAGAGGGAGAACGAAAACTGACTTATAGAGTGAAAATGATATTGGAAAGGACTTTTAGACAGTCTAGTGTGCAAAGAGTCATCCGAACTGAGGTCGTCATCATCATCATCATCACCATCATCATCATCATCATCATCATCATCATCATCATCATCATCATCATCATCATCATCATCATCATCATCATCGTCATCATCATCACCACCACCACGTCGATTTTTGCGGAAGGAGGAATACCAGACAGCCTAGAAAAAAAATCGTCGGAGAAAGAAGGAGAATAAGGTATAAAAGTACAACATAGTACCTTTCTGACCCACAAGAGAGTCTATATAGCAAATGCATGTGGCCTCCCGTCCGTGAAAAGCTGGCTAGAAATGAAAAAAAAAGTAAACATTTGGTCACACAAACCCCAACAATTACATTAGTTTAAAGTGCCTATAAAGTGAAAATTGTTTTTGTTTAGTTATAATATTTACCTTTCGAAAAACATAATTCCAAAATTTCAAACGTCTAGCTTTAAAACTAACGATTTTACAAGCGCTCAAAGTTTGTAATTTTCCCCTAAAAAATGGTCAGGGGATTGGGTCGAGTTTAATCCAAAAATACCGGGCCGTGACGTCACTTGGGTGCCTCGCATTTGTTTACGCATTCAAAGTTTCTAGTAATCAAGGAGTGCTTTCAGTACGAAAGATGTCGAGCGATACAGAAATGAGCGACATTTCGGAAATATCTAGCAGCCCCGAAGACGATGAAACCGGTGAGGGAGAGGAAGAAGACGTCGAGGTAATTTACAGCCAAATTAGGCCTTACCAAGACGAACCTCTAGCCGAGGACGCTGATGAAAATACAGAAGAAAATGAAGTCGATGAAGCTGATGAAGACGGCCTTACACCAGCGGCGCTGGAAGCGAGATACGAAAGAGAAGTTCCGGTTAACTCGTGGTTGGTATATAGTTTTGTTTATCGTTAACTTTTACGCTGTAATACCCGACTTTAAGTTGCGAAATTTCGTAGACAAACCCGACTTGCTGGGCATGTCAATATTTACATCATAAAGGATCGAACTTCTTAAGGAACGCTTTCAACTTCAGATCCTGAGCTTCCATGCTGCTAAGAATCGATGGGCTTCGCACATAGCACGAGTCTTCAAAGTGTGCCGAACAGAGCGATGTATATTTCGAGGAAGGATCTTTGAAATCGTGTCTGTGTCTACGGACAAACTGGACCCATTTAGCCCTCACAGCCGGATCAGAAGGGAAGCCATACATTCTTATACCAGGTGTAAACGTAGTATTTTGACAACTTTGCTGGTTAGGGGCACCAGCAACGCAATATCGCCCACGCGGTTTTCTCTTTGATTTCTTTACGTCCGCCATAGTAAGATCTGACTGAGGCACCCAAATGACGTCAGAGCTTATAGTCACGTGGTATTTTGACCGCGCGATTCAAATGACCATTTTTGAGGGAAAAATTGCAAACTTTGAGCGCTTGTAAAATCGTTAGTTTTAAAGCTAGACGTTTCAAACTTTGGAATCCTGTTTTTCGAATGGTAAATATTATAACTAAACAAAAACAATTTTCACTTCATAGGCACTTTAAATAAATTCTGGAATCTAACACAACGCTTCCGTAAAAACAGATATTTTATTTTGATTTGCTTGAAATAGATCATCTGTCCAGGTGACAACGATAAAAAACGAAACAAAAACGGGCACCTTCAAAAACACTGGCTGGCATGGAAATTTTTTGAAAACAGAGATTCATCAGTTAAGTGTAGATAGCAAAACGGGCAAAACGAAGGGGTTCTTTTTAAATATGATCTGGCCCTCATTTCATACGGCTTTTCAGTCGAAAGTGATAACGTAACAACATTAGAACAAGTCGATACAAAGTGGTGTTCATGATCTTTCTCAATCGTTTTTTGTACGTGAACTGGGAAAACGACTGAAAGCCCAGATACGTGGACAGATAACGTTGTGAAAATGCATTTTTTAAAGCCTTACCTTTAACACAGACTTTTTGACCTCACTGGGAAGAGAAATCTTGTGTGTGTAGATTGTCGAATCTTTAATGAACGACAACACCGCTGCAGTAATTGTAAGATCCTGTACAAAAAAAAAATAGTTTAGTAGTAAACTAATGAAACCCGGTGATTGGAGCTAAATTAGAAACATCTTTCACTTGGGTGTCCTCATACTCAAATATTACACTCATTCGAAGGCAATACTATTGTGGCAATACTGTGTTCTATTTTATAGCATCGATCTCGTCAATCTTCATTCCATCCCCATCCTCCTTATCAAGTGCATCTTTATCCCTTGTTCTTTTTCCAGGATTTTATTAATTTATTATTAACTTAACTTAAACTTAACTTTAATGAGTTTTATATTGCGCAAACATCAATGTGGCATTTTCGAATGCGCATTACAATACATTTGAAATAAAAATTAAAAAACTATTTTTTTTTGTCAAGCGCTGAAATCTGATTTTTTTTCCCTCAACGAGGTCTCAGTTTCGAAATTTTTCCCTCAACGAGGTCTCAGTTTCAAAATTACCTCAAGGCAACACAACTTATCTTGCCAAGCCGTTCAGTTTATTGTTCGTAGGTTTAATGAGGCAATGAATAAGCCGTCAGTGTACATGTATAAAATTTCTATTCAAAGTCGTCGGTGGAAGTGTCTACCGACATAACTATTAGGTAAACTTTCTCATGATAAGATAATGATTAATTGTGTAATATGACAGTGTAAAGTACCGACTGTTGAAGAGCTAGGTCCCAGACTCTGTGGGCTCCACCACACTTCACTCTCCACAAAAGCTCATTATGCTGCACGCTCCAAAGCACAAAATAGGCCTGTAAAATGAGAGATTACAAATATCCTTAAAAATTTTCAAAGAAATACACGTGCAATGATTGGTCAGATCACGGTCGCTCTGCTTCGTACACAGGCGCAAGTGCAGAGGATTATGGGAAGGCCGAAGAAAGCGGAGTCTTCCCTTGGTGCCTGTAGTCTTTCGCTCCTGTGCCAAGACCCTCAGAGGCGTCTGGGTACGAGGCAGCTCCGCAATTATATCGCCATTAGGCACGCACTCTAAGTCACATGCTTACTTTATAATGTACGCTACCTAGGTCACCAGTTTTGGGGCAAGCGAGTTCTAGGACGATTGGTTAAAGGAAATCGTAAAATTGCTCTTTGAGTAAGTGCGGCAGAGGCTTGAGCTTCTCTAAGCATTTTCTCTCCCATGTTTTTAAAAATGTCCATACACTTAACTAACTAAACAATGCACACGACTACATTAACTGATCTCTTAAAAAAGCTCAACATACCTCATTATAGGACATTAACACTTTTGCTTATTGAGGTATCCGAAACTAACGCGACTCATTGAAAGGGGAAAATAGTTAAGAATAAAGGCAGTTAACGCCAAGCAAAAGGGAAAAAAAATCGCCAAAAGAAGGAAGCTAACACGAGTGTGGAGGTCTTACGTTCTATCGAGGAAGAGTACGTTGGGATTTTAAAGGCATTTTCCCGAAATACACCAAACTGTGCGTTTAGGGTGAGATTGATCTTGAATTATTGCAACAATGTATTAAAGGATTGAACTATGTTAAAGAAAGTAAGGTGTTATAAAGGTATCAAACTGGTAATAGCAAACATGATAGAAATTAACGTCGGGGAAATTAATACCCCACTTTCTCCATAGTGTGACTTTCTATTATTAGGTAACACATAAACAGTTGAAAAACTGTCTTACAGCATGGAATCCTGCAACAAGAAGGTCGCCATTGTTGGTGAATATTAGTCTTTCCACCCAATCAAAGCCTTTGAACACCTACAGAAGTGAGATCAAAGTAACATTTAGATGTAACCATTGGTTTTGCCGACAAACTGGAATCTTCACATTTTCTGGTAAACATCTAGTTGGAAGAATTTACGAACTCCCTACGATAAATCACTAATGAGTGAAAGCTACTAAAATCTAACAAACCCATCCCCCCAACCATAATTATTAATTTATAAAGAGCCTTGTATATGAGCAAGCAGGCACTCTGACTGGCTCTTAATAATAAGCTAAATTTTGTATCCTGTATGTACAGACGTCGCGTGAATAGAGAACAAAAGAGTTTGTTTGGTAAGTTATCATGATCTACGGGACTGTCTTCACAATTAAATAAAAAATCATTCCACAAAATCGATCCATAAGTGAACCCACTGCGGGCAAACATTAAACATTATGGGTGATAGTATAGCGAACTGGGGCCACGCATTGCGGGGACTGAAACCACATAACTTATTCATTTCAAGTACCTTTTTGGTATCAACAACCTGCAAGGTTTTTCTGTGGACTCTGAGTTGCCTGTAGACTCCATCTCTACCAGCTGAGTACATAGTGTTGTCATGGACACACAAGTGACTTACTCCTGCTTTACCGTGAATCAGTGGAAGAGAATGTGCTGGGGTAATGGGCTGAAATATTTATGCAAAGGAAGATTTTAATATACATTGCTGCAAGTAACTCTGGTTTTCCACAATTTCGTTTCCAATTTCAGTTCAGTCAGCACGTCACACTTTTGACTCAAAGGCCAGTCTCACTCTGTCTGTCTGTCTGTCTGTCTGTCTGTCTGTCTGTCTGTCTGTCTGTCTGTCTGTCTGTCTGTCTGTCTGTATGGTTGTTTACCATTTACAACAACTTTCCGGAAATTCCGGTTGGAAAGTGAATGGTACACGACTTTTCGGGTCGTTCCAGTGGAAAATTTCTGGGAGCAACGGAACGTCTCAAAGGGTAGTCCTGTTTTTCCGGACGGAATGTTCCAAACGGAAATTCGTGTACCATTTGTTCAAACCTAATCTTTGATACCAGTTTCAGGCTCTCGCGGCCATTTTCTGTCCCAACAACAATTAATTAACGGGAAGGAAAACGTCATTTTAAAATGACTTCACAATCTTTGAAACTTCTT
The DNA here is from genome assembly GCA_964017195.1 of Siderastrea radians. Taxonomy (NCBI): domain Eukaryota; kingdom Metazoa; phylum Cnidaria; class Anthozoa; order Scleractinia; family Rhizangiidae; genus Siderastrea; species Siderastrea radians. The sequence goes on from OZ024887.1 coordinate 62,635,331, forward strand.
GGCGATTATTCCGACTCGTTTAACCTGAAATGCGGTCGAATTATCCAGGAGCTGAATTTGTAAGGACGCCGTACAGAAAATAGCTGTGTCCCCAATTAGGGCCCTGTCTTTACAGGGTGCTAGATCACTTGACACGTAAATAAAGTTATTACTATTATATTATTATTATTATTATAAAAACGAAAATTCACCGTCGTGTGTTCGCGTTCTACACAAAACGTTGAAATTGGTCATTTCACGTTGTAGATGTGCACAGAACGGCAAAGAAATATACCAAAAATAACGCACGCGCAGAGTTGTAGTTTTGTTAATCAAAGCTTTTGTTTTGCGACCTTCTCGTTAGCCATCGCCTTCGTGCAAATTTTTTGGTAAATGGCAGGGATTTCTGCAAATGGTAAGCGCCAGTCCCGAACGGAATTTTCCCAATACGGAAATTTGCTTACCTTTTGCCCAAACCGACCCAAACGGTAAACCGACCTGTTTGCCCGTGTAAATGGTAAACAAGCTATGTCTCTCTGTCTGTCTGTTAGCCTTAACAGCCTGTCTGTTACTCAGCCAGCTTGTTAGTCTGTCTAACAGTTTAACATTTTCACTTTTTCATTCTTTCAATATGTTGCTCTGTTGGTCTGTCTGTCTGTAAGTCAGTCAGTCAGTCTGTCAGTCTGTCTGTCTGTCTGTCTGTCTGTCTATCTGTATATCTGCATGTCCGTTTATGGAATGAAAAGGGGGTTAGATTGAACGTGAATTTCTAGACGATTCAGAAATTCTATTAAGAAGGAAAAAAGCCTGACATTAATTATTCAGAAATGCACTCAGTTTTTAATAAACTTGTATAAAGAAACTTCAAAACTAATTAATTTACAAGAATTGAATTTCTCTAAAGTGTCATAAACATAGACAGCAACTCACCTTCTCAGGATCAGCATCTTTAGGATCAAACAAATGAAGTGATCCTTTTCTATCACCACATACTACTACAACAGACTCAGTAGTCCAACTCTCTTTACCATTTGAGAAGATCTCAATAGCTGAGGCCCAGCGCTGCTTAGAGGGTGGCAAGACAAATAAACAGACAGGAGTAACTTCAAGTAAGGGCTCTCCATCATTGTATCTGATGTTCCACCAAGTAATTTGTCCATCAGGTCCACAAGAGAAGAGATGCTGAGGGGAATGCTGACAACTCCAGAGGAGATTATGAACCTTCCCTGAGTAAGCCTCGAGTTCCATGCAGGGCTGATTAAAAGCTGTTGGAAGACGGATCATTCATGGGGACTGGCAAATACGTTTTGTTATCAAATTCTCGGTAATTGTGAAGAAGAGACCCCCTCCACTGACTGTCGGTAAACTGTTGACCGACAGTTGACCGACGAGTTACCGACAGGTTAACAACAGATAAGTTTTACTTATATTTCAATGTAAAATATTTATTAATAATCTTATAAACATGACAAGCTCGTTTAAACAGTCGACAAATTTCTCACCAAAAAAGTTCTCAGATAATTACTTCTCAAACTCATTAACAAAGGAAATCACCACTGTGACGCTGGTTTAGGTACTATCTTAATAGCCATACAATTTTGCAAACTTTTACTTTGAATTTCTCCAAGAATTATTAATGGTTTAAGAAGCTGTATCAAACACTTGAAAGAGTGTTTGGATAACCTGACGGAACACTCTTTCTCAAGATTAATAAATTACATCATACACTAGAAACAAAACACACTCTTCATAGAGAGAGATTCTCTTGTTTCTCTGTGTACGTTCAGACCATCAAATGTGAGAAATGACGATTTTTGAAGCGAAAACTTTGCTTAATTTCACAGCAATGAGCATACGATGAACCGACTGTTGGCCAACAGGTTACCAACAGTCAGTTAACGGAAGCTGTTCTTCACAATTACCAAATTTTCAATTTCAGTTTTTGAATTTCTAGCTTCTCACCGATTCACTGCACACAGGTTATCACCAAATAACCCTGCTTTTTGCCTGATAAGAAAACTGGATGCCATGTAAAGTGCCATGGCAAACAAAAACTTTTGCTTTGGCCGAGGAAAATTTCGGCAATGAAAAACCAAGCCAAAATGTATTGCTGGTTTTCATCTGATGTCACCGAAATTCTAAAATGTAAATTAAGGTCACCACAAGGCTGGTCTTTTAATAATTATATTCAATGCAGTAGTGAGATAAATCTCCAAGGAAAGTTTCATGTCAACATATATATTAAGTCGTTTTATGAATTTAACAGTTTGAACTTTGATCTAATTCGTAGTGGCGCGAAACACAGGAAATTCTCAAAATGTCATAAAACCTATTAATATTTTTGCGCTACTATTCAATTTTCAAAAATCACAATACTGTAGAAATGTCACCTCCATAGGTGTGAAGAGAAACTAGGAATGTTGATTTCGTTAGTTGCCTCATTTCTTGTATTGACTTCGATGGCTGCCATATTGGTGCCCCACAGAGGGACACAAACATGGCGGACGCATACTGTGTCTTGAAATCTGCTGAAAATTATTTTCGCAATAAATTTCTTCAGAGGAGTACTATAGACCCAGAAATTGTTGTTCCTGCTCATGCAAGCACACTCGCTTTATCATAATGATGAAAACCAAGAATTATAAAACAAAGCTCGCAGTTGTTGGACATGAGGCAAATAACTGTCAATCAAACCAGAAGGAGAAGGTTGTCTACTCACCTGTATCTTGCAGTTTGATTTTTCCTTTTAAATTTCCAAATGCAATGATCTTACTACAAGGAGACAAGGCCAAAACGCTGTACGAAGAGTAGTTTGTGTCCTTGAGTAACAACGTCCACTGATCTCCTTGGTTTACGCTTGTACAGGCATCTTGCTTCACATTAGTATTATTTTCTGGTAACCAGCTATACTTGTACAGACACCTAGACATAAAGAAAAGACACATTACAGTGGAACCACAGTGCAGTGGAAACCCAAAACGAACTTCTATACAATGAAGACTCTGCTATCATGATCGATACTCTTAACCCTTAAATCCCAACATCATTTTACAAATTCTCCTTACTGGTCTCCATAGACTTTATTGATCACTAATTGGGAGAACTTTTTCAAACATCAAGACAATTCATCATCTGTGGTCATTTGCTAAATTCTCATGACCTGTTTATATTGTCAGTAATACTCTGATATGATGAGGAGAAATTTGATGCTGATCATTCCTGGGGCTTAAAGTATGACAAAGTACCAAAGGACTGGCACAATGTGTTTATATCAATGGGAGTTTGTTATATTGGGGTTCTTTTCCATACATTTTAATATTACTGGGCTGAAAAATGTGGTTTCTTATACCAGGGTCATTCTCATGCAGGGGTTTAGGGGTATTAAAGAACATGAACCTTTGATACCAAATTAGGTCAGGTTTTTTCCATGTCGTCTCCATGCTTCTATGCAACTAATAGACTAAAAGTATTATTTTGAACTTGAAAGCAAAAGGGTTCATAATAAACACAGCTGCTTAACTGATAGTTGTAAAGTATGGAAACTGATCAGCATGCAAAACATACCCTTTGTTTGTCATCACTAACAAGCTGGACTGGTCAAGCAAAGTAACAAATCTTGGATGATCCTCCTTTTTATTCTTCTGTGAGCCTGTTTTGTCTGTGCTGTTTGATGATGGCAAGCAGGCTTCTCTCACAGTGCTCCTGCTGTCTTGATCGGGACTTGCTAATGGCCACAGTCTGATGCTTCCATCTCCTCCCCCAGTAGCTATGAGATCTTCAGTTTGGTTGACGGAAAGACTCCATATATTGCGACCTGAAATGTCAAATAGGCCATTCACAGGGTGGCATATAATTTTACTGCAACTGAAAGAAGTGAACTATTTTGTTTTCTTCTCTGCATCAACATGGTGCCAGGGTTAGTAAAATCAAACTACACCAAAATGTCAAATCTTTATTTCTATCCCTGCCCATGAGCTGTCGGCTGGAGGAGGGCATAGAGCGGTTTTCAATTGAGTGTCGAAAGTAATTCGTGTTTTGCTTTGGTTTTGCTTTACTTCGCTCTGTGATTGGTTAAAAAATCTCGCGCCACTTTCTCGACCAATCAGGAGTAAAACTCAAACCAATCAGTCGCGACTTGCTCGCGCTCGCCCGTTTTTTCCCGCGTTTGACGCCAGTAGCATGTACTTGCTTTGAGTTCTGATTGGTTCATTGGATAATTTGTGTTTGTTGTGATTGGCTGGGGTAATTACTTTGGTTTTGGTTTTACGACACTCATTTGAAAAGCACTCTAATTAGTTTGGTTTACATCATCTTCTTCTCCCCCACGCGCATCTTGAACCCATCACTGATAACGTCATTAAACCTGTAGAAGTAACCTAACACAAATTATGCAGCTGAACAGCAAACTACATCACACAATAGGATGGTCAGGCTTTATTTTGTGATTCAATGGTTTATTCGAACTGGAACAAAAGAAAACCTTCTGATAACATCTGAAGTTGATTTCAACAGTTTGACGGGCACACCAATACATCAGGAAAAGGTCTCAATATCACTCTTTTTGGAATGAGCACCCTCATTCCTTTGACAGCACCTGCGTTGTCAGTTCCTTTATTTGTCTGGATATGGGTTTGCCACATTCATCATGCATAACGTCATTACTAACAAGACGTGCAGTATTCTAAAAGTCATGCAAGAACCTTGGAGTTTAATAGTATTTTTCACGATCAGTTTGTCAAGCAGAACGGGTTTTCCAGAAAGTGGTTTCTGGTCACATTTTTTCAAAAATACGTGCTACAGATGTACACAGTAAAAATAAACACTTGTAATTCATATTATTGAAGACCAAAATCAGGACATAATTTGATGCCAAATGTATTTACCTAAAAAGGAATAAATCCTGTTTTGACACTTTGCTACATTCGCTAACTAGTCATGCGAGACTTGCCTTATTTCCAACAACCACACAATCAGTTGTATCCATAATATTATTATTATCTTATTTTAAGCCACAAAAGTTTACAGTTATTCCACGTATGCATGCATGCGGACCGATTATTATCCTGAAGAAAGCTAAATGTAGTAAAATTTTGATATCTTGAGCCATCAGGAGAACACAAAACTGATGAGATCAAGAAAGTTCAAGTTATCAGGGGTAAAAATTAATTTCTGATCAGAAATAAGTAAAGCAGGATAAATTGCTTTCACCAGGGGACCATTTCTCGAAACTTTCTTGGATAACTTTCCGGGCCCAAAAACTATTTTAGCCGCACAATCTTCTCCAATAGCTATACAATTTTTATTGATCTTGAAAGCTAAATTTTAATCTTTATGATTTCGTGAAGCATATCACCAAGTTTATGCCAATATTTACCATTAGCTGATAAATAAATGAGCTCAAAAAAGTACTTGCCGGGCCTGGAAAGTTATCGGGAGTTTCGAGAAATGGGCCAGTCAGAAGTCAGAGTTAACACTTGAAGTTTAACCATTTAAGCCCCAGGAGTGACAAGCATCTCAATTCTCCTTACAGTATCACAAGTTGTTCAAATACGGTATATAGGTCATGAGAATACAAGAAATGATCATCAGACATAAAATGATTTGAAGTTCAATAAAATTCTCCTAACTAGTATCATAAGAAATATATGGAGAACAGTGAGGAGAATATGCATTTGGATATTGGGGCTTAAAGGGTTAAGAGTGAGCAGGACACCACTGTGAAACCACTTGAAGGGCCCGGTGGAAAAAGGGCGTAAGTGATGATTTGAGGTTAAAATCGAAATTGCTCCTATTTAGCTGAACATTGGCACACAGGCTGGTTTTCATGTGAGGAACGCTGTTGCGCACTTATTTCTTGACCTGAGATCTAAAATTTGAAGAATTAGCGTATTACTTTTGCTTAAAACTGACACAAAGAAAACAACAGGACCGCGGATTCTAGGTTGAATTCCTTTGTTTTAGTTCAGGCAGAGAACAAAAGAAATCTTTCACATATCACTTGAGCGAGTTCAGTTCAACAGAACTTTTCACGCAAAAGTAATACGCTAATTCTTCAAATTTTAGATCTCAGGTCAAGAAATAAGTGTGCAACAGCGTTCCTCACATGAAAACCAGCCTGTGTGCCAATGTTCAGCTAAATAGGAGCAATTTCGATTTAACCTCAAATCATCACTTACGCCCTTTTTCCACCGGGCCCTTCATTTACATTGTACATTTAAATGCGCATGAACTGCTTAATACCTGTATGTCCTTTGAATGACTTCAAAATATTTCCATCATAGCTCCAGACATTGCACATCAAATCCTCTCCTATGCTAACAAAACACATCTCCAGCAACTTGGCATCCCAAACCCGTGCAGCATGGCCATACACAACAAGCAGCGGCTCCACACAGCCATTTGATTCAAAACTCAGTAAATTCGTAACTTTCCACAATCGTATGCTTCTGTCGTCTGAAACAGAGCTCAGAAGTGTTCCTGGTTTGTTTAAGTTTAACGAAAATATGACACCTTCGTGGCCAGTAAGTCTCTGAAGGACTGAAGTTTTGTTGTGTTCATCTTTTTGGCCTTGCACTTTCCAGAGGAGAATTTGATTAAAGACCGTACCAGAAGCTAGGATTAAATTGTCTAAATGAGATCCAAAAAACCTTGCCGAGTACCTTTGCAGTAAAAATAACTGTTAAAGGAAAATCCAAAGAAAAGATGAAAAACTTAAATTACCTTACGAGATTTTTTTAAGTGCAGTGGATTGTATGATATTTACAATGCTAGCTTAAATTCGCATGTCAGCTTGAAATACATTGCAAATTGTCATTGAAAACACATAAATTGTTTATTTTAACTGGAGGTGCATTGTAACCGAAAACTGGAATATATTCTCCAACTTTCGAGAGTAAACTGAGATCTAAAATAACCTAAAATGCATTGAAAAACCTTTGGCATGACATGTATGTCGAAAGGTTGTGTCTCAGACAACAAGACCAAAATGGCTGATGTCCAGCTGATTTTGACGTTTGTCAAATTGAACTTACAGTCTGGAAAGAAAAAATTTCAAACAGGCGTACAATAAAAATGCTTAGAGTATAATAATTATGTTGTGTTGTACAAAGATACAATATACAGGGATCTTCACACTGTGCAATCAACTGTTTAATATTGTTCTTCCATTCCCAGCACCACACAGCATTGTGAGCTGTTGCTATAGCAATACAATGTGGCTCCTTTTCTTCATTGTACAGCCAATGAGCATCCCAAACTAGATCAGGGAAAGCTGTAATGTTTGTTACGGTCTCAACACTGGGAAAATATATAACCAATAGCATCAATTAGTACTGGCAATCCATATATCTGTCAAAGGCAAAAAGCGTCTATTTTTACATCTCCACCTTAGGAATAACATAGTTGAAAGGAAAGTCTTTTTAATCAATATGAATAAATCCAAGATAGAGTGGGGTAGGGGGGGGGGGGATTTGACCTGATAAACTGTGAATGTTCAGCCCCATATCTCCCCAATCCTCCCCCCTCTCAATCTCATCCTTGTGGCTTAACATTTGGTAGGGGTATGTAGGGGTCTCTGTGGTTTAGCCTATCAGATCAAAGTTTAGAAGATTGGCAATCAACAACCTGGCCCCAGTTGTTCAAAAGTTGGATAGCGCTATCCACCGGATAAATCTCTATCCAGTGGATAACGCAATTGGTTTCCCTAACACTTATCCACTGGATAGCGATTTATCCGGTGGATAGTGCTATCCAACTTTTGAACAACTGGTGCCTGGTTGCTACTCTTCTTGTGTCTACTCAGACAAGACAGTTTTTCATGCCGTCTTTCTTTGTCCAGTGTACCAAAACTCATGTGGGTAGCCTTTGTATCCCATCCGGGAAGAAGATAGTAATTGGGCTTATTAAAGCTTGTGTCTTTCAGAACTTACCTCCATGTAATGTTCAAGATTGGGGCACTCCCTTGTAATCTGACAACTCTCACAACCTTTTGCCCAAATATCACCACCAAGTTACAATGATTCTGTTCAACTTAACATGAAAGAAATAAATAAATAAAATAAATTCATGAGTAAAATAAATCCTTACCTCAATATAATGCAGGATGGCTTTCAACAGACCATTTGAAGCCAAACTAAAAATAACCAACTCCTGTCTGGTTTTCATGCTTAAAACTACTCATGAGGCAATAATTACTCACCTCTTATTCCATGTATCCTTGATCCCGGCAAAAGACACTTGTTATCCAATAGGACACCCTTTGTTGCAGAGTGTATGGTAAGGAAGGGTCCATTTCCTACAGATAATGATATATTATGACTAGCACACCATTACCAAAAACTCAACAAAGGGTGGTTGTTGGGAAAAAAAATTTGGCTTCAATAAATTTATTGCTTACAATATGATCCCTTTAAAGTGCTACTATGATCAAAAATATGAATTTTTTGTTCTCTCCATATTTCGAAAATATAAGTACATATTACTCACCTTGCAAAGTTCTAAGTCGAAATTCGTACGGGAAGTCCGATTATTTTAACTGTAATTTTCGAGTTCGGCTTGCCGCCATTACTCAATTCAAAAATGACCGGGACGAGTTGGGCCGAGTTGGCCCAGAGAGGAAGTGACGTAGAAGTCTCAACACAACAAAACAAACGTGGCTACTTTCTTATGCATTTGGAGAGGTGTGAGGGTTCGCAAGATTCATTTCTTCAATTTTGAGCTGAAGTATGCGTGGTCGGCGCTCTGTTGTTGAAGATTACGGCAAAGAAAGCATCGATGAATCGGAAATTTCCATTCACAGTTCACCGACGAGTGGGTACGTTTATTTTAAGCCGAAAAGCTTCGTTTGCGTTCACCGGAAGGTCTTCAATCCTGTTGGACACCCAGCTGTTTGCTCTCTGCATTTTACGGCTGAATGTTTTACTCAAGCATTTATGAGAAAGGTACAAGGAAATATTTAAAACCAGGATCAGTTCCAGCCATCAGGAAGAAAAACAGCAATCATATCTGAGCGGGATCGTCGAACGGTGGGCGAATATTTATTTGCCGTTTGTGCTAACATCACATGTACGGTAAGATACACATTTCCTCACATACTAAGAGATACTTCGCTCGGTTGTCTTGTACATATACATGTATAATTCCCAACAGATTTCGGCTTAACTGCATAATATGTGCCTCTTCGCATGAACTATTTTCTGTGTCGCCGCTAAGCCGGCTCCCCAATACGTAGAAAATATTTTTATTCAACTTGGCTACGCGGTACGCGGTAAGCAGAAAATAGGAAAACATTACCCTGTATTCCGCGTACTATAAACGTTCCCCACTTAAACTTCCGCTAAAAGAATATTATTTGAAGTTCCTATAGACTAGTGGACTATAATAGAACATCACCGTGGATTCCTCGTTCTATAAACGAAAATATTACGCGAAATTTTTTTGAATTACTCGGCTACATATAACGTAAAAAATATCAACAACCGAGCTTAATCGACCATAACAAACCTTGCTGTGTATTGCTTGTTCTTTTTACTGCGTAGCCAGCTCCTAACATCCCTCTTACATTTCAATTTATCTCTCTCCACGTACCGTGTAGCCAGCTCCTAATATCTCTTTTATACTTCAATTAATTTCTCTTGACGTACGGCGTAGCGAGCTTCCAAAGTCTATAATTTCTTGAGCCTATCACCGCGTTCGGGGTAGCCATTTCTCTCAGTAACGCTTTCGATGTGACGGCGTATTCCAGTTTATACGTAGACTTCTGATGGTAAATCAGCGTTTATCTCTATAAATTCGCATTTGCTTGTTTACTAGGTAGTAAGATTACCGTGTTCGCACAATTACACGGGCGATTCGCTACATCACTTCGTTTTAATACGTGAATTTATTTTTCTCGACCTTTTGTCTCATCTTTAAAATTCTGAATGTATGTTGGGCTCAGGGCTCTCTATATTTATTAAAAAAGTTTCATGTAGCATTATGTGGGCTTTTCTTATAGAAGAGAGAGCTTATTATTATAGGATTTATTATTTTTAGGTGTAAAATCTTTCTAACTACAATTCAGGATACTACAGCAAATCTGTCAACATAACAACAACAAATTAACCCGTATCGGCAAGAAATAAAAGCAATAGTAAGAAACAGCTGACGGACCCAACACGACAGACATGTGAAACAGTTAAATTTGTTGTATTTTCGGACGGATTTCAGTGTTTGTGATTTGGGATAACTGGGATATTTGTTCGGCTTCTTGATCAATTCTTGCATTGTGAGACGGCTTCCTCTTCGGTAGCGAGAGGCTCTAAACTGTCATCGCATGGCGCGACTTCTGCGAGTTCACCGACTTCGCCAAAAAAAACCTTGTTCTTAATCGCTCTCAAAAGAACTGGACGACAAATTCGACGGTAAACACATCCATATAATGCATTGTTTGGCTCTCTATTTTCGACTCTTCATTATACTCTTCTCAGGCCTTTGTTGTGGCGATGGTTGAGACTTCTACGTCACGAGCAAAATTCACGTGGTTAGAGATAAGACCGCTTCCATGAAATTCGCGGGCTTCTCTTTTGCGAACAGAGTAATGGCGGACGTGTTTAACGCAGTTTTCGGACATATATTCCTGGGCCATGTAAGCATATATCGATCTAATTTATCGCGATTCATATAATATGGCATCTATTGAACAGTTTGAAGTTTAAAAAAGTGGAAAACAAAACAAAAAATTTTCATCGTAGTAGCACTTTAAGATCTAACAGTGATGAAAATGAAATTTCTCTTTACATTTTCAACTACTTAATCAAACATTCAAGTGATGAGAACAAAGGAACTGATCACCAAGGATAAGATGTCTTGTTATTTAGACAAATTCTCCTTACTAGTTCCATAAGAAACGTATGGAGAACAGTAAGGAGAATTCGCATTTACATATCAGGGCTTACAAGGTTAAAAGAAAATAAGAAGAACCCTTCAGTTCAAATAAATTTTGTAATGCAAGTGACAATGACTTTGGCTCAAGTTGTCAAAATGTCAGCAAGTGTCACCATAAACAGTCCTTCTCAGGACTGCACTCACCCAGATGGTCATACTTTACCAAGGTATGACTACATTTTACCTAATTACCCCGCCGTCAGGACGGGGTCTAGTAATACCCATTTTTTTTCCGTGGTTTTGTTTTTTTTTTTTGGTGGTCACTTGCCCCAGACCTCCGGTTTTCGCTCAGCCAAACAAATACTCGTTGCGTCTTTCACTACACAGGCAAGGGCTTTTATCTTGAGTGACCGTAACTTATTTTACACCCCCCCCCCGGGGGGGGGGGGGGGGGGGAGAACAACGGTGGGGTCTAATGCCCTTGGGGCTTTTCTTGTTTTTTTGGTGGACACTTGCCCCAAACCTCCAGTTTTTGCTCGGCCAAACAAATACTCATCGTGTCTTTCGCTACACAGGCAAGGGCTTTTATCCTTAGTGACCGTAACATATTTTACACCCCCAGGGGGGGGGGGAGGGAAGAACAACGGCGGGGTCTAATGCCCCTGGGGCTTTTCTTGCTTCTTTTATTTGGTGGTCACTTGCCCCAGACCTCCGGTTTTCGCTCGACCAAACAAATACGTCTTGCAGACGTTCGATAAACATAAGCACTATCTTCAGTCGGTTAGCGTGGATTCGCAAAAATCGTGTACAAAATTACTAGCGATGCAATGGCATAAAACTCTCTTCGACGAGAGTGAGGACGAAGATGCTAGCAAGCTCTGAAGGTCAGAGATTCGATGTTGTTTATATTTTCGTTGGTTACGCGACGCAAGTCAAATTCAACATGCAAGCATTATTGACAGGTTTGCTTTGCTTCATCAAAATCTTTGTGTACAAAGTTACAAGGAATTTAATGGAGTTAACTTCTCTTCAACGAAAGCACAGGCAAAGGTGCTAGTGAGCTTTGAAAGCCAACGATTCAAGCTGACATGAATTGGCCTTTTGATGCCGGAATAACAAGACTTGGCACGTAAATGTCACGTCATTCAAGACAGAAGCCGATTCGGGGAATTTCCTTGCGTTTGCTAAAGCTTTCATCGAATTATGGCCTAAAAGTAGACTTTTACATTTCCTTTTCAGTAGATAACCGTTCCCTTTAGATTGTAGGATAATCTTTTCTTTATTGATCTATTTAAATTTTCGTGCCCTTGTTGTTTAGAATTACGCTGAGATGTCAGTTCTTTTACAAAAAACGGTGATGTAACCAAGCCACGCCATGGTCAAAACTATTTCGTCACGTTCTTCTTTGCTAGTGCCAGGGAATGAGACCAAGGACCAAGGAATGAGGGATGGGAAAGGTGTTCATACTACTAGGGATTCCTGTTATCACAAGGGGAAGGGTGCAGTGAAGATGTTGGGGGAGGGGGGTGGCAGGGAGCACGTCAAAGGTAAGATAAATCACCAACTTCAAAAATTAACACCGCTTGGGCTCATATCTTGAGTGACCGGGCTGTATTTTGTACCCCGAGGGGAGAGGGAAAATGGCGGGGTCCAATGCCCCTGGGGCTTTTCTTGTTTTATCTAAACTGAACCAAACTCTCACCCATATATTTGGTTTAGCAGGACCAAGCAGGCGACTGAGCAGGGACCGCGCGAGGGGTGGGCTGAGGGGGCTTTAGCTATCCCCCCCACTTTTTGGTGCCATTAAAAAAATAATAATAATAAAAATAATAATAATAATAATAAAGTTGGAAAATTCATTAGTCAGTGATTAGTTTCAGGGTTAACCAGTACTGTGGTTTTCCCGTGGTTTGAGATTTAATTTTTGTATGGACAAAACAAAAACGGAATACTCTTCAAGCCTTGTGTAACTACATAGATTAAATGAACCACAGTAGTTATAGCTGATCTGGAAGTCTTTACTGGCAACAAACTGGAGCCGTAAAACTAAAATAAAATACAATAACAACACTAATGAACCGATGCGAATACTTGAGCGAGCGACATTACACGCAAACAGAAATAAGATCCGAAATAAAATGCAATACGAAACTAGCTAAACTTGGGATAAAAATAAAAGAACATAGGTTACCTTGTCCAGCCTTTGGGGCCGCGAAAGGGACAGAAAAACACGCTAAACGAGCGACAAATCCACTAAACTTTCGATAAACTTTAGTCAAACTGTACGACCACGCTAGTTAAACACACTGCCATCATGTGACCGAAAACGGCGCGAATCTTGACCGCGCGCAGACTGGGCTGGCTACAGTCACACCTTGCTATGACTTGGCTTCGGATTGGTGAAACTCATGTGCGCTTTGCATGGGGGAGTCTATCTTGAAGAGTTTGAAACTGCTCAGATTTTAATTAGGAAGTTGAAACTCTCGCTGTCGTTTCACCTCTAATTCGTGAACTCTCATGTCTCTCTTATGCTCTTTTAAAAAGAGTTTAACTTTTGTTGTCTCTCGCGACCGTTCTTGCCTCACCCGAGACATTACCGGCAGTAGTCTGTCTCCAGATAGGATTATCGGCAATGATAAGCTTAGATATTTGCTGAAAATCAACATGGCTTCTTCAAGCCTCCCTATGCATGTAAACTTTGCAGCAAGGATAGCTGTCGAAAGATCTCTTTCGCTCCTAACTATGACAAATAAGACATTCTTGGGTGAACTACATTTTTATGATGTTCAGTTTAGTTTTCTCAGTTTGCCTTCTGATTCTGTAATGACAACAAGTTTGCTTGCACAAATTTTAAGTAAAACATTTTGAGTTTGAGATCTTAAATGCGAATGCATCAAGCTAGGTTTGCGCTGGATACGTCTTAAAATGTGTGCAGAGATGAAAGAAGAGGCTCGGGTACATCACTTTAGGACTATCCTGGCTATTCCTATTCCAGTTTAGGAATATCCAGAATACCAACCCCTTAAAAGAACGCAATTTTTGTCAATGCTGAGTAAACCAAAACACTCCGACCGCATTCTGTTCATTTTGTTATTGTGGGTACACTACTGAGCAAAAGGATCCACATCATCTCCAAACTGAGAAAACTGTAATAGTATATTGTTTTCTTTTCCGGATTAGGCAACCAAAACGTGTCCTAAGTATCGACATTGTTAATAACTGGTAGGTTTGGTGTCTTTGATACCTCCATAGCATAGCTTTGATTTGTTACTTATAACCGGTCTATTTGATGGGTAAAAAGTGACAACTTTTAACACTTTTGGCCACCCTAGATGCATTGATAGTCACTAAAGAGGAGAAAAATTTCACGTCAGGCTGTCATTCCCCCCCCTCCCTCACACTTGAGCGATCGAGTTAGCCCCCCCACTTTAAAATTGGTCGCGCGGTTCCTGTTGAGTGAAATTTTGGTTTGACGACATCAATGAAATTAATTTGGATATGGAAAAATCATTCACATGGCAAAACTTCTTAGGGGCAATCCTGATCATTGAGGTGAATGGATCTTTATCCAACTTTTTTTTAATCAATGCACAGACTAAAACGCAGCTCTTACAAGGTCTTCTCTGATTTGCTGAGAAAACAATAGAACAAACAACAGAACAATGGACCCTAGCCCTGAAAACAATAGAGCTACGTGTTACCAAGGTCCAATGAAATTAGAGGTTGTTAAGAGCTGTGACCTATCTGACTAAAACTACTTAGACTAGAAGCTTACTTTTTCGTAGAGGTTGAGTTAACAGAGAATAATTCTAGGGAAAAATGGATTGTTTTCCTCCAAAACTGTGATCTATTAACCACAAAAATGCCAAGTTTGTGGTTACTCGAGGACTAGGGTCTTTGCCGGTGAATCATAAAAATTCTTTTAAAAACCAATCGTTTGAGCGGTATTTTAATACACTGAAGTCAGTATAAAATAGCTGAATTTCTCACCTGAAAGGACTAAATCTGGACCCAAAAACTCCACACTCGTCACTGGAGAAGTTAAATGGCTCTTTTCCCATTTCCAGTCGTGTGCAATTGCCATTATGCCTGTTTCTTCAAGGAAGCGAAGCCTTAAAACTTTCCTTCAAGAAAAGAACCCCTCGGCCGCCATTTTGGATCACTTTTTATTTCCCAGGTCCTCCCAGTCGCTCGCGGCTTTATCCCAGGGTTAAGTCCCAGGGCCCCACGACTTTCCACAGGTAACCCAAGCTCTACGAGTGTCAAAATTTGCCACTTAGTAATGTAAGCGTCAGTGTCATGTAACTTTAATGTCGCCATGAAACACTGGTTTTGTAATAGTGTAAATTACGATGGCCTGTATGGGGATATATAAACTAAAGTATTTTTAATAGGAGTTACAAATAAAAGAAGAAACTGATACAATAAAGATGCCTCACCTTGCCTCCGTGATTTATTTATAGCTGTTGTGTGGTGTTTTGGACATTTCAGCGCGATTCCAGAGGAATTTACTTTATTTGTTGTCCTCTGTATATCGGCAACAAATACATTAAAACCCACTGGAATTCACAGGAAGATCTCTTTCGAACACAGGCTCGTAGTAAGACCCAAATGACGGTGGGGGCCGTGCGAATGGTGCACCTTAACTAAGGTTCCTCCCCCCCCCCCCCTTTTGCCGCTCCTGTGACTTGGAGGGAAGAGACGCCTTGTCTGGGATATCGTTTCCAGTAAATGCTTTCAGTTTTCTGTCTCCCCAACAAAATCATTTGCAGCATCTACAAGGCTCAGAGCAACTGTTCTATCTTTGTGACCATCGCGTTCAAGTCCAAATGTGAGATCACGTGAGCAACGACTGGTGATAAGATAGTTTGTCGCAAAGCCTTATGGGCGGACCTTTCTTTTCTCCTTGCTTTGTGACCATACGTCTCAGTACCAAGGCTGAAAACGATCGCTCGCTGACATAATATAATTCAAGTTCGAAAATTTCTGGGGCCGAGACCCCGGACCCCTCCACCTGCTATGGGCCTGGGACACCAACGAATCTACTCAAGAGCTTACAGAAATAACCACAATTCCAAACAAAATCCCATAGTTCCAAAAGTGTTTCTAGCTTTTAAAATGTTTTCAGGTTGGTCTTTTTTTAATAAAAATTTATTGATTGATCCGTACGAAATTCTGGCGTCTGAAATGATTTCGTCCAATACAGTTTAATAGGTAATACGGTGATCCATATTGCCCCATATATACTAACCTGGCTATTTTTCCCCCGAATAATTTCCGGAAAATATCACAGGAGGAACAAAAAACTGCCCGTCTCTTCTACCGGAAAGGGTGTGGACCGTGCAGGTACCGACGTGGAAAAAGGCGCGCTTTATAACACATTCGTTCAATTCTGTGCTTTATCATTTATTTTAGTTTTGAATATGAACTCATCCATTTCGTCATTGTTCCAGTTGTCACTTTTTGTTGCTAATCTTTCCTAAAATCCACCGTCATGCCTTAGATGCCGTTCAGCGAAAAAATTCTTGTGCTAAAATTTTCTGAATCATTAATTAGTTGAATGTCTTTGACCTCTATTGTGAGATCAAACATTATTGTCCTTGCTCCAATAAAAAAGAGACATTAGCGTGGCGAGCGGGAATGCCGACAAGAAAAATTTGTGAAAATGTAAAGCATTATCTAATACATCTAAATTATGCAGGTTTCGAACTTGACAAGTTATTTCTTCAAATGCTTTGTTTGTTCGGTTCCTTGGCCGGTTCAAAGACAACTGAATCCACTGATCGCGTTTTGTCTTCGGTGAATCGAGATGACCGGCTCCACATTGAATTTCGGATTACTTCTCAGAGAACGGTAAGTAGTTTTTGTTATCCAACAATTGTAGTTTTGCGTTGGTTTCTTGAAAATTACGCGCGCCACTTCCACGTATCGTTTATTCTAGCTCTCCATGGGTCATTCAGTTTCTAACCAAGCAGTGGACGCAAATGTCGCACTGTGCCAAGGTCAATCAAAACAGATCAAAGCTAAAATCAGTTCAGAAGTCATAAAATTTGACAATCACAACTGAAATCACTTATTCTTATCTCGTTGAAATTTGTTTCTTAATAGACCATAGATATACCGAGCCGAGGAGCAGTTGCATTTCTGGCGTCCTCCAAATCAATCAGTCCAATCAAGACGATGTACGCCATGTTCTTGCTGCGGTCTTCAGTTTACTTCAGTTAACGAAAATAAAACATTCTGGAAACATGCAGCCAGAGGGCTGCATACCGTCTCTTCATTTGTCTACAAGAATTACCATCAGTGTGATGCACATCAGCAGTTTTCCTTGGGAAGCATTTTTGCTAAAAGTTTGCTTGAGTTTGTTTTTGAGCAACCATCATTTTGTTAAAGAATTGGCTTGGAGAGCTTTATTTTGCTCGTGCGAACAATAATTAAGTTTTCTGGCATTGTGGGAAACAAGGAAAAGGAAAACAACCCGCTGTGTGCTTTACACTTGGCATCTTATCGACATGGTTATAAAGCACATTCTGTAAGTTTCACCGTAGACGTCGAGCAGTCCATTCAGGAGCGTTCAACGATTCTGTCACAATATCTCTTCCTGGGGGAACTTTGCGCAGGCTGGGAAATGTTTGTTTTTGAAAGTTTGTGTAGCCTTTCTCTTTGTTAACTTAAAACTTGCTGGGAAAGATCGTTTGAAAAATATTATACCCTCTCCACTGCTTACACCCTCCCATCGACCTTGGGGGAGAGATGGGGATCAAAACCCATGAATAGTCAAAATTTTGGTGGGGAAGCACACCCACCACAAGCTATTTTCTGCTTTAAGATAATCGGGCGAGAACAACATGCAAACGCAGCCAACGTTTGAGCGCGTTTGCTTGTTTTTCTCGCCCAACTTTTCCTGAGCAGAATTAGAGATTGCTCGTAGTCTAGTATCACAATGCAAAGATCAAATATAAATATGGACCAATACTGGCCTATACTGCCTCATATGGGACAATATTGAACCCACATTGATTCCTATGAATCATATTGGGCTTATCTGGATTCCTATGGACCATATTGGGCCTATATGGATTGCTTTGGACCATATTGGGCCTATATGGATTGCTATGGACCAATATTGGCCCATATTTACTTCTAGGGACCAATATTGGCCCATATTGATTCCTAAGGGCCAATATACGCCTATATGGATTCTTATGGACCATATTGGGCCTATATGGACTGCTATGGACCAATATTGGCCCATATTGGGTCCTATGTACCAGTATTGGTCCTAGGAACCATATTGGGCCAATATGGATTCCTATGGACCAATATTGGCCTATATAAATTGCTATGGACCGGTATTGGCCCATATTAACTCCTATGGATCAGTATTGGCCTATATTGATTGCTATGGACCAATATTGAGCTATATGGATTCCTATGAGCCATATTGGGCCTATATGGAATCCTATGCACCATATTGGGCCTATATTGGCTTATATGGACCAGTGTTGACCTATATTGACTCCTACAGACCAATATTGGCCGATATCGGTTCTGTGGACTAATATTAGCCTATATTGTTTCGTATGGACCAATATTGGCCTACACGGATTCCTATAGACCATATTGGTCCTATATGGATTGCTATGGGCCAATATTGACCCATATTGACTCATACGTACCAGTATTGACCTATATTGATTCCTATGGACCAATATTGGCCTATGAGGATTCTTATGAGCCATATTGGCCCTATATGGTTTTCTATGGACCATATTGGGACTATGTGGATTTCTATGGACCGTATCGGGCCTATATGGACTTTAATAAACCAATGTTGGCCTACATGGATTCCTATTTACGATATTGGGCCTATGTGGATTGCTAAGGACCATATTGGGCCTTTATGGATTCCTATGGACCAATACTGACCTATACGGATTCCTATGGAGCAATATTGGCCTATATGGATCCCTATAGACCATATTGGGCCTATATGGATTGCCATGGACCAATATTGGCCCATATTGACTCCTATGGACCAGTATTGGCCTATATTGATTTCTATGGACCAATGTTGGCCTATTTGATTCCTATGGACCAATATTAGCCTATATTGATTGCTATGGTCCGAGATTGGCCTTTATTGATTCCTTTGGACAATATTGGGCCTATATTGAATCATATGGAGGAAACTTGGCACTACGTTGCCTTATATAAACCAACGTTCGCCTATACTAATTCATGTGGATCCATATTGGCCTAAACTGTGTTGCTGTATCTGAACGAAATGGGCGATTGTTCCCTCATATTTACCTATTTTTAGGTCACTTTCATAATGGCCATTTTCATGATGGCGTAACTTTATATCAACTTCCAGAATGCTCCATTTTTTAATCGTTGTTTTGGTTTGTGCTTGCTGTTGTGATACAAATATGGGACATTGTGACTTAATTCCATCTAGGATTACAAGCTGCTCATCAGAAAGGAAAAACGAAATAATTTTCAGCAAATGTAGTCAATTGACGCCATCGTGAAAATGACTTATTTGATCCATGTTGGCGTATTCTGGTGCATATAATGTACATATTGGCTTGTGTCAAACCTCTCATCTGCAAGTTGTATAAGCCCCACTCCGTACGCCTTGCAAGAAGCCTTCATAGTTTGTGTTTTGCACGATGTCTTTTTGGAATGGCGAAGCCGCGGGTCATTTCTCTCGCTGGCTCGAAACTCGCAGTATCGTCGATAATGTAAGATACTCGCGTACTAAAAACCCACATGTATGACTTGACTGGTAATACCTACGGTGGCTCTACCCGATTGTGTTGGTACATTAACTTGCCCAAGTAACCCATACCCCCGCCCACTCCCCGCTCGATTTTACATTTTCTGTTTTCTCGAATCTTAATGGCATTCACAACTAGTTCTCAAATACCACAGAAGTTCACCCAACACGCAGAGTTGTTTCATTTGGAAAGAATACTACCCTAAAAAATAAAAAATAAAAAATTAATAAAAAATAAATTCAACACGTCGATAACCCGAGCGGCCAGAGGAGCTGTTTCTTATTTGATCACGAGGGAACTGAAACACAAAGAAACACGGTATCATCTTTATTTGCATGACTACGAAAATATTACAACATGGCGACTAAACGAATGCTGCAGTCCAGTAGCCCAGTCAGAGTGATCGTGTAAGTCAATTTTCAAAACTCGAAGTAGAAGCCTCTTTCTTTGATCTGTCCCGTCGACTCGTGAAGCCCTACCCTGAGAAGCGAGCTTCCGTCGCGATCGTTCGCAGACCTGCCAACCTCCAAAACGTGCAAATCTGGAGACCTTGCAAAAAAGCCCAGAAAAACCTGGAGATTGGGACCTCATACCGGGAGATTTCCAAAATATGTGTAAAATGAAAATAAAAATGGTAGATTTCTTGTTTCAAGGCATTCTTTACCTTATTTGTGCTACCTATTGTATTCTTTCGCCGCATTTTTTGAAGTCAGTTTCTGTTTCGCTGTCGACGCGAGGCGCCAGTTTGAGTTAACTATTCACAGCTCTAGCTTCCCCAGAGACCTAAGCACACCTAAATTGACCTATGGTTTTTTTACGGGAATGAGGTCGGAATTGTACAAATTTGGCCATTTTCAACACGGTTTTTCAATATTGCTTCATACTACCTGAATTGTTTGGCAATTTCAAGATTTTCTGATTCACCGTGAGATTTGGAGGCCAAATCGTGAGACCGTGAGTTGATACCCCAAACCGTGAGTCTCACGGCGAAACCGTGAGAGTTGGCAGGTCTGCCGGTTCGTGGAGAGTTCGGCGGAAGGTCGATAAACGGCTGAAAAACAAGTGTCATGGACCACACACTACGAAAGCGCGGGAAGAAACTCTGGTGTGTATTACGACTCAGTTTAACAGCTAGCCGGCGACCAGACTTCCAGTTTAACGGTTATTTAAAATTAACCCCGGGTCCGCTGGAGAGTCATCTTTCTCTTCTCCCAGAGTAGCAAGAGACAGTGCAAGCAGGTTGCATGTAAAAGGTATCCGTTTGTCGGACGCTAATTTTTACTTTCCATGCATACAAACAGTGTCGCGTCTAATCCATGCAAAATGAGAACAGGTCATTGCGTGACAGCATACTCAAACGGAGCGTCGCTGATTGATAACAAACTATTTACATATTTTAACACAAAGGCCATTAAGCCGCCACACAAACATCATATGAACATGTTTGAGTTAGGTTTAAATAGCTGTAGCCCTCTACTGGCTGGTGTAATAACAGCCATAATCATCATCTTAACCGTCATCATGTTCAGGTTCTTTTCCAAAAAGCAAGTTAGTGACTTGGGAAAGAAGTACGTACTTATCACTGGCTGTGACTCTGGCTTTGGCCGCGAAACAGCCGTTCGACTGGACAAGATGGGAGTTTGTGTGTTGGCGACTTGTTTAACGAAAGAAGGAGAACAGAGTTTGAAATCGGTGGCGAGCAATAGACTTAAAACATTCCAGCTGGACGTGACAAATTCGCAGCAAATTAAAGATCTCTACGAGCAAGTAAAGGGAGTGCTGCCCTCAGGACATGGTATGTTTGCAATGCAAAAAATGTAGGCCCACATGGCGTACAAATACATTTCAGTAACTCTAAAAGGCATCAAATCTATTAGCAGACATAGAAAGGGTGGGAAAGTGCCATAAGAAAATAATTCTCAGTACTTTTTTTGAACAGTCACACTATTGGATTTGAATGATAAGGAAAGAAAGATAATAAATCTGGGGGCTTTGTCATGAGGTAAGAAAGATGCGATAATTCAGCATGTCACACGCTTGGGCTGCGGAAGTTCAGGAGTTCGACTCCCGTCGCGGACTTCGCATTTGTTTCTTTGTTGCCTGTTCGTGAAATGTTGAATAATAAATAATATCTTTCTTCTTAGTTTTGGATTTCATCCTCAGGAAAGTACTGCACAATAGCCTCTATTTGAAACTTGATTTGGAGTCACACTTTACTTAAGATTTCATTCACTCAAATTACCTGACTCACGGTTAGCCAACATCTGCTGGAGAGATTATGCATTATGCGCTCTCAAAAGCGACTTGCTCCTACGATTTCTACGAAATTTTGCTTTTTAATTCAGGTCTGTGGGGGCTGGTAAACAATGCTGGGATTGCTGTGGTGGCACCACTCGAGTGGATTCCGCTGGAGAAATCAAAGCACATTGCTGACGTCAACCTGTGGGGAATGATTGACATCACGAAAACCTTTCTTCCACTGATCAAGAACACTCAGGGACGTGTGGTAAACTTTTCAAGTATGTTAGGTAAGTTAAGAAGACGTGTTATGTACCTCTTTCTATGCCTAAAGCACACGTTAACATCAACCTCCCTTCCTCCTGTGAACATAGGAGCCATTTTAATCTTTTCAACCTACTGGTAACTTGTCACACAGGCGTTACGGGAAAAGTTGCGTGAGACAAGACAGTGTATAACAGCTCGCAACAGGCATAATTATTGCGAGGCTGACAAGTCGCTGCAGCCGTTGCAGCACCGATGCGTTTCAAGCAAAGTGAATGAAGTGAACTATTGCGAAAGTTTCAAGGAAAGTTTGAGCAGATTCAAACTCTCCGAGAGCGCATAAGAGTCAGTCAAGAGACTCAGACCCTTTAAGCCCCAGTATCAGCATTTATATTCTCCTCACTGCAGTCAGTATATCCCTTCTGGTACTAGTTGGGAGAATTTTCTTAAAAATTAAGACATTCGATCTTGACCCGTATGTTTGATTAAGTAATGATACTGTAAGGAGAGATTAGATGCTTGTCACTTTTGGGGCTTAAAGTGTTAACGTACTCTCGGAGACTCTTGTTTTCCTTTTCCTACTTTTTAATTAGAAGAATAAATACATTGTAGGGATCCAATGTAGCCTGTTCAGGGGTGCGGCGCTGAGAAAAAAGTAAATGAAAAGGGATGGAAGGCATGGGAGAGAGGGACGAGTGAATCGCCATTCTGACTGACTCTCACTTCATCGTTTTCCTGCTCAAGTCGCCGGTCGCCACTACCTCAACACCTGGAATAGGTCACAACCAGTCAAGTTCGTCTCTTTTCTATGGTTACTCCACATCTTCCGTTTTGATTACCAGAATTGCACTAGTGCGAAATTGAATTAATGCAATACATTAGCGAGCTTGAGTTTCCAGTCAAACAGGCTAAACACCAGCAACAGAAAGCTAAAGAAATATTTTTCTGCTTACCAAGAAGACACAAAGAGCAACTTCATTCTAATAATAATAATAGTAATAATAATAATAATAATAATAGTAATAATAATAATAATAATAATAATAATAATCTTTATTCGATCGATCTGTATGTTTGTAGGGCGTGTCTCTTTGCCTCACATGTCCAGCTATTGTGTCACCAAATATGGAGTGCAAGCGTTTTCGGATGCTCTGAGACGTGAAATGCGCCCGTGGGGAGTGCAGGTCAGCATTATCGAACCCGGTTTATTCAGGACCAACTTGGCAAATGAAGAGCGCAATATCGAGTCACTGCAGGCATTATGGGATGGTCTCAGTCCAGAATCTCAAAAAAATTATGGCCAAAAAAGACTGGAGAGAAGTAAGATGTTATTTCCAACTTACTCTTAAATGGACATGTTTCGCACCGCAAGCCCGTTTCTCGAAGTCCCGAAGACATTTTAAGGCCCGTAAACGTATTGGACATCGGAATAGTTTTTCGGGCCAGAAATGTCTTCGGGAACTTTGATTTCGGGTCCTAAGAGAAATGTCTGCCTTTAACAGAGGGAGATAAAATATAGCCAAGAGTATGACAGGGACCGACATCACGTGTCCGCTCTAGAGACGCGTTCATTACGAAGGAATTAATTAGGTCAGGGCCTATGAGCAGGGAGCATGAATCGCGGCAGGGTGGTTTAGTTACTAGTACG
Organism: Siderastrea radians; assembly: GCA_964017195.1. Taxonomy (NCBI): domain Eukaryota; kingdom Metazoa; phylum Cnidaria; class Anthozoa; order Scleractinia; family Rhizangiidae; genus Siderastrea; species Siderastrea radians. Next base: position 62,659,106 of record OZ024887.1, read on the forward strand.
TTTGGCTCTCGGACGGGGATCAAAAGGTCGCTTGTCCAAGGCTTGTCTTTGTATTGTCTAGCCAATATCGTCTCTTTCTACTCAGACAAGTCTATAAATGGCTACAGGCGAAAAACAAATGCCTGGAGGTACCTACGCAATAGACTTATTCAGACACAAGGGGAGGTACAACTGCTTCAAGACGTGTTATGCTTGCGAAACCGGAGTTAAGCGTAGGCTCATGGGTGGCTTATTATTTTTTTTATTAATAAATGTTTTACTTTATTGCAACATTTCACACTTGAAAAAAATGACTAACAAAGCAAACATTTTTAGCCGGGTTCCTCTCTGAGGCTCATCTTTTTTGTCCTGCTTTTCGTCTACTCATAGGCCGCTTATTCCACGTGGCGTCGTCGCATGGCGTCGGCCTATGGACCGCTTATGGCACACATGCGGTTCAACATGTTTTTACCTTGCACGTAATTCACACTCTACTGAGAGGACCTCGATTAGAATTTTTCCGAAGCTAACAGATTTTTTTTCTCAACAGTTAAAAAGGGCATCAAAAAAGTCGCTACCATCAAATCCTCTCCCGACACATACAAAGTAGTGGACGCAGTAGTAGATGCCCTAACGTCACAGCGACCACAGACTCGTTACGCCGTTGGACTCGATGCAAAATTATCCATCTTCGTTTCGTTATTGCCTACTTTCATAGGTGATTACCTTTTTCTAAAAATGGCGCAGTCAGGATAGTACATTTATTAAGTTTATTTTTCACCTGGGAGCTAACCTTAAGGTTTCTCAGGACTCGCCAGAACCTTGTTTAATTTCTTGGAACTGAGAGATACCTTGTATACTAATGACCGGTCCCGACAGTCAATCTTTTTACTCCTACTTGGAAATTGTGTTGTTATGAAGTGTTGTGCCAGAAAAAATAAAAATTTACAAATTCAGTGGAACCAAACCCATACTACACTTTCTGCTCAAAACTACTGAGTTGTGCTTCTTCAAGCAACCACCCATAGACTCCATTGGTTTCTCAATACCACAAGACTGGGATCCTATTCTGACCTTGTTCGGTCTGTTCGAAGTCAGCAATGTTCTGTTAATAAACCTAAGTCGCCAAATATGTTAGCCTAGACTGCTAGCAGGCCCTTTCTGGATAGTCGAGAGGGCGAAATAGCTAAACGAAAAAGCCGAAACTTGGAGCGAACGAGCGGAGGGGAGTTCTCCCCCAATCTCTTTTCGTTTTTTTCTCCTCGCCCCAGTCTAGACAGACACGCTGTTGATAGCTCACGCTTTCGGCTATCTAGAAAGGGACTGCTAGCAGTCTAATTTTAGCCCAATATAGTCCGTATATATATCATAAGCTATTTTAAAAAATTGTCTCGAATAACAGAGTTAACATGTCTATTACCGAAGGTCAAGTATTCTGTAAGCTTTTTCTCATATCGAAATAAATGGTTGTTTGCTGTTGTTGCTTCAAACACTTCAGTGCTTTGCTCCCAATCATTGTGTATCATGCAACGGACAACGATGAATGAACCAATCAAATTCACGTATTCACAGCAGACCATGGTGAATAGGCAGTTCCCAAAAGTTACTTTGTTTTCTGGTAAATGAGCAAAACTCGCGCGACATGTTCATATTAAAATCTTCATAAGCCACAGAAATGCGTGGTTGGTCCAATATATTGAATATTGAGTTCTTACTGGCTCAGTAACCGTAGAATCCCGATACTTATTTGGAAAGTCAGGCAAACACAAAACTTGACGAGATGTCAAAAGTTTGGGTGCTTTTAGTTCGAGCTATCCAGAAGGTTGGGTTCGAGTTACCGAGATTCCACTCAGTACTGACCTCTGTACATAATACTAGTAATGGTTGTCACTACAGCTGCCCCCGCTTTTCGATGATTTTAGTGATAATGGCAAGGTAAAATAAGCACAAACAATTACAAAATATATTGCTGTCAAGGCCTGCACAATCGAAACAGTTTTTTCAAATGTTTATAAAAACGCAACAAGGCAACAATTTAAGTTTGTTGAAAGGAGTTTGCCCGGGGAATGTCAACTACACTGGACTTGACTATTTGTGTTTCACGCTTTGTATTTAGTGTATCCATCGTTCGTTCACTTTCCTTCAGTTTAAGAAATACAGATACAAATAATTTAGTGGAGGCTCGAGAGTGAATTCGTATAACCCGTTTCTTATATACTAATGGTATAACTAAATGCTAATGAGAAGAACAATCAAGAAACTGAGCAAGCACAACCGAATCGAATTCCTTCAAATTCCTAATTGTGAACATTTCGAAATAACAAACCTTAAAATGAGCTATCCTTTCCTTCCAATGTTTGCATACCAGCATGAGAGAAAATACCGGCAAGAGTGTTTCTCTGCCACAGGCGTCAGAAAGTCAGGTGTTTAATTTAACACAGGCTGCATGTGGGTTACGCGAGAGAAGCGTTGAACTGAAATTTAGTTCACTATTGTATGTTCAAAATGTCGAAATTCGTGTAATTCAGGCACATGTAAAGCGAGCTACCTTACGGAGTTTGTAGCATCCTTATTTTATTTGGCGTATGCTGCACACAGGTAAGCACAGGAAACGCATTTCAATCGTAAGTCGCTCTTGCGTACCCAAACCGGTCATTAGAATATTGTGCACCCCATTAGCATATAAGAAACGGGTTATACGACGGGTTATACGAATTCACTCTAATAAAGAACATGCACAGCTATAATAGCTGAAACTGTATTTTTAAAACGTACAGAAACGCAACAATATTACTTAACCCATTGACTCGCGTGTTTCGCATAAAATAAAGTTTGTCCACTCAAGTTGAATTAAAACATTCTGATATAGAAAACTACGTGGGTTACGTATCAAGTATTAGGCAGAAAACAACCACGAAAACGAAAATTGCTGAAATTTCCCACACGTTGTCGCATATATCTCAAATTTTAACTTGTTTATGCAAATTTTAATAGCCCGTGTTTACAAAACGTTGCGTTGCTTCTTAAACCCACCATCACTTTTGTAAAATAGACAGAATAATCGACTAAAAGATTTTCCAGCCAAACATTTTATTCGGCTTAACTGCAGAATACCCCGCCACATCGAAGCTATACCTCTAAAATAGTGGCTACGCGGCTACTAACCTCGTTACTCCAAGCTTTACTATAATAGTGGCTACGCGGCTACGCGGCTACGCCGCTACGAAGCTACCAACCTCGTTCCCAGACTCCTCTGTACGAGAAGAAAGAACCCCAGCAACGAGGCTGCGTGGCTACGCGCGAAATGTGAATCGAAGGTTTTCCGAACGAAAGGGAGATTTAAGTATTGAAAAAAAGCGCGCTACACATGAATATACCTCGTTCTTTAATCCATACCCCGAGAACTACTGCCTGCCTATTAGCGCAATTCATTTTTCCCGTGCAAAGTTCTTTAAGCAGTTCAAACACTCCGGATCTTAATGTGTATTTTTCGTTCTAAAAACCCAATGCAACAAAGACGCTAATGACAATGTATATCTTCTTCTTGAAAAGGGAAGGTCACAAACACGCGCGCTAATCACAGTCTATATTCTTCGTTCTAAAAGCGCCGGAGAAAGACATTAAACTCCATTAATCAAAAGACCCCATATTTCGCCGCGCAAGCATCCAATAACTACATGGCGATTCGAATTATTAAAGCAATGAATTTTAATACAATACATTTCTTTTCAGTGACTCCATATGTACTTTCATTAAATTATAAACTAATTCAAATATAGTACAACTCAAACCTCAACATTTCAAAATCATTCTATCTATGCTCTTAAGTGGAAAGTTCTTTAAGTCTGTCATATGTTCATAACGCTCGTTATTCAAATTATTCAAATTTGTAAATTTTCTTAATGTCTTTCAAAAGCGCTTCCCACAAATCTTCTCCACTGTGGATATATCTCCATTTGAATTCGGCTAAGTATGATGAATAGCCACGTAGCCGCGTAGCCGCGTAGCCACGTAGCCGAGTAGCCACGTAGCTGCGTAGCCGCGTAGCCGCGTAGCCGCGTAGCCGCGTAGCCACGTAGCCACGTAGCCACGTAGCTGCGTAGCCGCGTAGCCGCGTAGCCGCGTAGCCGCGTAGCCACGTAGCCACGTAGCCGCGTAGCCGCTGTTTCTAAGGTATTTTCGATGTGGCGGGGTATTCTGCAGTTTATTCAAATAAACAATACATTTACTTTTAGTAGAGAGAAACTCTAGAATTTCTTGTGTGCATGGACACACGCATGTAACTTTTGCAGACACTTCACATGATTTAATGGCGACCAGTTGATCAAAACTGGAGCCGCTTTGCGGACAAAATTGCAAAAATCATAGAAATCTCAATTGGATCCAAAGATCAGGCCCCAGTTGTTCAAAAGTTGGATAGCGCTATCCACCGGATAAATCACTATCCAGTGGATAAGTGTTAGGGAAACCAATTGCGTTATCTGTGGATAGAGATTTATCCGGTGGATAGCGCTATCCAACTTTTGAACAACTGGGGCCAGTTAAACAATTTTTGAAAAGCAAATCAGCATTTAAAAACAACATTTACCGTACTGTAGCGTTTACCCAGGTCTTGTAAAATCTATTTGACGTCCGCAGTTCGCTTTCCCTGCTAGCAGAGGCCCCTTTTCCTTTGTATTCGCTGAGCTGAGGGGCGCAACCTCGTCCCCAGGGTCTTCTCGCTTTTCAATATGGCGGCGGCTCGGGAGAAGACCCTGGCGGCTGCCCGACCCTGGCACACAGCTGCAGATCACGTGCCTCCAACGAGGATGGAGATGTATTCAAAATGGCGGCTACGGCGAAAAGGGTGAGAAGAACTGGGTACGAGATGCTAAGGTGAAGATAAACAAATGGCGGAAAAAGCTGAAGTTCAGTTCAAGAAAAAATAGGAAAAACAGACTCGTTTTGCATGTAAGAGTGTTAGGAATACGGCAAAGTGTTAGAGGTCTTGTTTTTGCTGTTCATTGCTTCGTTTTTGTTATTTTAAAGGTAAGAATAATGGGTTTGAGCGTACTCGACTGCCGAACTCCGTTTTTGATTCATGAGGCTTTAGGCAATAAATTGTCTTATCGTTACATTGTTACAAATCCGTCCTTCTTAAATATTGTTATAAATCCGTCCTTCTTAAAATTATATGCTTCATCTTTAGACTTTTAAAATATATCAGGCTCAGTTTTATTTAAGGCCTAAGCTCACTCCATAAGATTTATAGCTTAAAGTATAACTCTTATGGAGTGAGCTTAGCCTTAAATAAAACTAGTGCTACAAAATATTTATTCTACATGGCTTACATCTCCGTGAGTTCAGTGGAAATGACTCATTTATGGAAATGACTCATTAATTTTTGATCTGGCATATTCCAGGTGCTGCTTTGGAGGCAGTGATAATCATTTTGACTTTTTTGAATTTATTTTTGCCCATTCTTTGCGCTACAGTTTTGCTTGTACAGTTGTAGATCTCCAGGGCTTTGTCACTTTCAATATTGTTTTCTACACTTTAGCTTCAGTGAGTCACATTAAACACTAGAACTGAGGAGATTGTGAGACTGTAAACAATGGAAAAACAAGGAATTTTAACAGTTCTGGGGATAATATTCCCAGCTTTGAAAAAATTTTCTGCTTAACAACTTCAATCAATTGAGTAACCTGCAGCTGGGTGAAGTTTGAAAGTGTTTCAAAAATAGAAATGGGAAAGAGAGGATTAAACTCACCTGAGGGAGTAATACACAAGTGATAGAATAGTACACAACTGATGGAGTAATAAACAACTGACGGAATTATCATCCAACTGACTGAGTGTAACACAACTGATCGAGTCTGAGACAACTGACTGGGTAATACACAACTGATCGAGTATTACAAATGACAGAGAAGTACACAACTGACCGAGTAATGCACAACTGATGGGGAAGTACACAACTGACCGAGTAATACATAACTGACAGCGTTATCATGCAACCCACTGAATGACACAGAACTGGCAGAAAAATGCACAACTGACCAAGTGATGCACAACTTCCAACTGCAACTTGCAACATGCAACTGACAGAAAGGTTACACAAGTGACCAAGTAACGCACAACTGACGGGGTAATACACAACTGATAGAATTATTGTACAACTGACCGAGTGATACACACAGGACCTTTGCATCAAATCCCCTACTCCTCGGGCAAGGAAAATACATGTAGCCAAATGTCTGAGGTATGCCCATAGGGGAGGGGGGGATGTTGAAGATTCAAATTGATCAGCACATAACCTTAAGTTACAAATCCCACTTTTTAGGATGACTCGTTATTGCTTTGAACCTCTGTTGTAACTTTTAGTGGATTTTTGTGGTGTTCTAATTGGATCTGCAAACCCTTTTTATTTGGCTTAGATTGACATGAGAATAGTTTTAAAGTAGAGACATGAGATGGGAAATCATTTTAAGAGACCATAAAAAACTGATATCTACATAAGAGCACCCCAGGTTGATAGCAGTCAATTATGATATTCCTTTCCTTGTTCTTAACTTTAAGCCCCGATATCAAAAAACATGTTCTCCTTACTATTCTCCGTAAATGTCTTATGGTACTACTTGAGAGAATTCACATAAACATCCAGTCATTTTATTTTTGGTGATCATTTCCTTTATTCTCAGGGCCTGTATGTTTGAACAAGTAGTGATATTGTAAGGAGAAATTAGATGTTTGTTTGTCACTACTGGGGCTTAAAGGCCTAACTACAATTTCCAATTTCAAAACTTTCTGAAATCTTTTTCTCTCCTTTTTTTTTCCTGAAATCCTCTCTTTCCCATTGATTTAAATTTTTCAAACACTTTCAAACTACACCCAGATAACTCGATTGAAGTTGTTAAGCAGAAAATTTTTCAAACCTGGGAATATTATCCCTAGCACTGGTCTAACATGCAATGGGGACTTTATCTATCCACTGTTAAAATTCTTTATTTCTCCATTATTTACAGTCACACAATCTCCTCAGTTCTAGTATTTAATGAGACTTACTGAAACTAAAGTGTAGAAAACAATATTGAAAGCGACAAGGCCTGGAGACCTTCAACTGTACAAGCAAAACTGTAGCACAAGGAATGGGCACAAATAAATTCAAGAAAGTCAAAATGATTATCACTGCCTCCAAAGCAGCACCTGGAATATGCCAGATCAAAACTTAGTTTAACCAGTCCATCCAACACTGCTCTTTTCCCATTCCCTTGCACTTCGTTAAATCGAGGTTGCACTGTAAATAAGCTTAAATAAATAAGTAAGTAAATAAATAAATGAATGAGTCATTTTCTATTAAATGCCTAAGCTCACTCCATAATATTTATATTTCAAGCTTAATCTGAGCCTGATATATTCGAAAAGTCTTAAGCTGGAGCATATAATGTTAAGAAGGACGAATTTATAACAATATTTAAGAAGGACGGATTTGTAACAATGTACGGATAAGACAATTTATTGCCTAAAGCCTCATGAAACAAAAATATAATATGTTCACTTGAGCAACATTGAATCAAATAGCGGTACGGAGTTCCGCAGTAGAGTACGCTCAAACCCATTACTCCTAACTTTAAAATAACAAAAAAGAAACAATGAACAGCAAAAACAAGACCTCTGACACTTTGCCGTATTCCTAAGACTCTTACATGCAAAACGTGTCTGTTTTTCCTATTTTTTCTTGAACTGAACTTCAGCTTTTTCCGCCATTTGTTTATCTTCACCTTAGCATCTCGTACCCAGTTCTTCTCACCCTTTTCGCCGTAGCCGCCATTTTGAATACATCTCCATCCTCGTTGGAGACACGTGATCTGCTGTGTGCCAGGGTCTTCTCCCGAGCCGCCGCCATTTTGAAAAGCGAGAAGACCCTGGGGACGAGGTTGCTGAGGGGCGGTACGAAAAGGGACCTGTCTGCCATGGGTCGAAACTCTCTTTGATTCATCATGGTCGTGGACGGCGGTTTCCGAAACGCATGCTCCCTGTATTGTTTGCTGAGCGTGACTTGAGCCCACTGTATCTCGCGCATTCCTTTACTGTTATTCTGCTGACTATTCTGCTGTCATTTCTCTCTCCTCCGCAGAGGCCTTTTACAGTCGCGCCTTGGGAAAAATATGCGCGCGGAGGCTGGGAAGAGGAAAAATTAAAGCGCGCGGGGAACGCTCTTCCCATCGTTCCCCGCGCACCCGTTTTCTCTCTACAGCGCTTCCGCTCCCGTTTCTTTCTCTGGTGTTTACTAACAGGAGCCTCTGCGGAGGAGAGAGCTGTCATTTAGTGAGCCCGCATAGTAACATGCCGTCCTGGAAAGAGAACTAAACTCGTGGAGAGTTACAACGTTTACTTCAGTTCTCTCGTTTTTGTCAACATGGACGACGAAAAGATCAACAATCGAAAGAAGAAGCTCTAAGAAACACTCGACAAGTTAAGGAATGGAATTTAGAGCGAAGAAAACATCCGTCAAGGCGAAGGACAACCTTCCACCTCCAAAGATTTTTCGAGCTGCGGACTTTCTGTGAAATGCTCCAGCACTTCTACGAGTCTACGGTAGAGTAAATTACACATTTGATTGTAAATTTGTATCGAAATCGCTTTTTAATTGAGGGATTCTTCATATTCCTTACAGTTTTCGTAAAAGTTTTGAAAAACGTGCACAGTTCGCATCACCAAATGCTCTTCAAAATAATTTGCACATCGAGCGAAATCGCTTGCGCGTGGCTTCCCTCGAAGAAAGAATTGAACGCGTTTGGTCTTCAGAAACAAGTAAAGGCGTATTTTAATAAATGTATTATCTAGAAAAGCTTACTGTCTCTTCTTCTGTCTAGGTAGGTAGGTAGGTACTTTATTAAAATACTTTGCAGCTCATAGAGCTGAATTGCGTATTCTACATTCTATGATACAGATTTACAAAATTTAAAATTTAAAATTTATAATATCTAAAAACTATATCGCTAATAATGATAGCATTAAAAACCTAGTTATTCACTTTTTGCATTCACCAGAGAGCATGACGCCATAATAAAACTGTTTTTAAGGGTGCGTTTCTTTGGGAGAATCCGAAAACGGATTTGTGATCCCAGATCATATGGATTCTTCGACACCAAAGAAACGCAAAATCCGAAAAAGGATTATTTTGTCATGACAAGACAGGCTGGAGGCACGCAATATATATATCAGAACGATATTTCTCTCCTACTGCCCTAGAATTCAACTAGATGGAATACAAATAATTTATAAACAAGGACAGTATATGCAGTAGTTCAAGTGAACTCGCTATTTGCGTTCACAATTAGCAAAATCTGGTCCCTGAATTACAAAAATGGTACACAAATAAAGTTATCCTGACGTGTCAATGCTTCTGTCTGTACTTTTGGAGAAAACTTTTCAAATATACGGAACGGAAAAATCACCTGAATTTTCTTTTTCACGATCGAATGTTTTGTCACGCAAGATCGAGAGAAAATATGGCGAGACAAGTAAATTTGCATGGAAGACCGCTTGACAGATGTACTATTTTCGGATCCGTCCCCCAAAGAAACGCACGGATCATGAATCCTAAAAATCCGGATTTAGATTTGATCTGATGTATCCACTCGGAGGGTGGATTCTTCAGATCACTAATCCGTGATTAATCCATTTTCGGATAGAGGTAAAGAAACGCAAAATCCGTTTTTGGATACAAGAATCCGGATTTGGATTTTCCCAAAGAAACGCACCCTTATCTGTTTGTCTTACACCGCGGCAAGTTAAAGGTGCGCGCGTGCCTTAAATTGTACTTACAATCATATAAGGGTGGCAAAAGTTTATTAAGTTTGTGGCCGCTGTCGTTACAGATATTCTCAAAGGTGTGCTTTCAAATATCATTGTGATGCTTCGCTACAGTTGGAAGATTCACTAGCGCTAGAGCATGCTGATACTCAATGCCGGGGCAGATGATTGGCATCGCCCTCCTCTGAACGCACTCTAATTCGTGCGTTAAGTAAGCCGTCTACCTTCATTCATAAAATTTCGAAAAGTAGTAATCTGACCTAAACAGACACAAATGCTCTGTTGTCGTTTGATTTCACGCGCGAGACAACATGAGAAATCTCTTGCGGAAGTTTTCAACATTTTGACTTTGAGATTGTATTTTTGGCTAATTCTTAATTGACAACTGGTGTATTTTATTTAAAAGTAAGAAATTTTAATTATTCTAGATCAAGTGAGTGTTGTTTTTTTGAACCTATAAAGTGTCCTTTCGTACTGTACATGGGTTGTTTATTACCAAATGCTAATTTAGTGAAGCGATCATAAAACACGCAGCCTTCAATGGGTTAATTTCTCTTTAATTCCTGGAGTTGTGGTCATGTTAAAAAAGCTTCCTTGTCCAGATAACTTGAAATTAATACCGTAGATTAGACAACAACTATCTCTAGACGAACTGTGTCCTTTTTTGAGGGTTTTGGTGAACTCGCCATTCACGACAACAAAACTGTGCAGGTGTTTTTTGGCGCGCTAGTTGAGAAAGGTGGGAGTCGTCAGCTGATCACGTGCTAAAAGCATCACGTAACGTTTCGGTCGCTAGGTAACCGTGGCGCATGCTCAACACAGTTCATTTCGACCCATGGCAGAGGTCCCTTTTCGTCCCGTCCGTTTCCGTCCGTCCCGTCCCGTCCGGTTTCCCGACAGTATATTGCGCGCCTCGCCTTTGTTCAAGTCGAGATTTTCATTAGCCTGCGTGGCCGGCGTTCGAGCGAGAAGCGCCAGAGAGAGCGCGAAGCGCGATCGTGGGGGTGGGTGATCGGGGGGAATTGGGAATTGGGGGGGGGCCCCTCCCAATCCCACGATCGCGCTTCGCGCTCGAACTCCCCTTCTCCCTTCCCCTTCGGACGCCGGCCACGCAGGCTATTAAATTCCTTATCTCTAGAATAACTAGTCCAGGGAAAAAAAAGGCGTCCCTGAAAGCAGATGTATTCCTCGTTTAACTATCCCTCGGTTAAACTCATCAAACCGGTTAAACAAGTTACCAGCATATAAAAGCGCGGGAAAACGACAGAGCAGGAAATAAAAGTCGACTCCGATACTCGTTTTACCGAGCCATACCTGTTGAAGTCTATTGTCGATATTTGACCGCGGTACGATTTGCCCTTTTTGTGGTTGTGAAAAAACAAAACTTCAAACCTTTCCTCAAAGAAAAACAAAGTGGAAGTCACTTTATACCTCTCGGAAAAAATTTCAACAATAAAGTACTAATTTGTGAGGAATAATTGCCTTTGATATTTGTAGCCTATCTGTTTTTTACGTTCGCCTGGTACAGAAATTTGACATTTTGTTTTTGTTTGAGAACGACAACAACTTCGCTTTAATTAATCGTCAACATTTTTGTCTTAAGCTTATATTTACGTTGTTTCAATAAAACATCTGCTTTTTCAAAATTGCGGGCCATAAATATTTTATTTCATTCAATAATTCTTCTGTAGAAACCCAAAACCGGCAAATTGTTCCCTGAAAAGTTGATTATTCGCGCTATCGCTTGCGGTGAAAGATGGCTTCGAAACTCAGGGCTTTCAGTTTCGTTTTATCATAAGCTCGTATAGTCCTGAAGATCGGTTCATAAATTCTGCTTTGTGAAGATCCTATTTACTCAAGCCACATTTCCAGAGTTACCGTTTAATCGAATTTTATAGAGGTATTGATGGAATTGTTTAATAGTGCTTTAAAATATAAGCTTATACTAAAATCGAAAACTCGACTACACGCGATTTGCGTGTTTGTGGTCCTTTTTGCTCCATCACATTTCGCTGCAGGTTTTTGCGCCCAAAACTCAGTCGATTACCGCTCGAATTTGTGCAGACAACAAAATTATTTGTTATTTAAGTTGCTGGGAGTGATTTATCTGGCATAAATTGCTTTCTTTCTTTTTCCTTTCTCAATTAAACTAATTAAACTAACAATATCGCAAAATTTAAGTCCGCCATTTTGTTTGTTTTGATCGGTTTTTCCCCCGATTAGTGAGTTAATCGACCTCGCTAGGTGGATTAAATTTAACCCCTCGTTTATCACTTGGTTAGTGTTAATCGTGCTTTCAGAAAGAGAATCTAACCGAAGGATAAATTTTCATCCTCGATTAGCGAGATTTAAACCTCGATTAGCGCTAATCGGCTTTCCAGGAACCGGGGCCTGGTGGTATACAAGAAAGAAGGCAATTTATGCCAGATAAATCACTCCCAGCAACTTAAATAACAAATAATTTTGTTGTCTGCACAAATTCGAGCGGTAATCGACTGAGTTTTGGGCGCAAAAGCCTGCAGCGAAATGTGACAATATCGCAAAATTTAAGTCCGCCATTTTGTTTGTTTTCATCGGTTTTTCCCCCGATTAGTGAGTGCGGTCTATGAAACAAGGATCATGCATCATGCATCACTGAAGCAACCTTAATTGAAATAGGTGCATAACTAGTGGTTTCCATTGGAAAGTGAGGTGCTGCGGGTAAAGCGCATACAGAGGAACTGTGGTTTAACGGCCAAAAGTGAATTTTCTTTTATAAAGACAACAGATGGCCTCAAACACAAAAATCTTGGTCGTTGGTCAAACGCGTGACGCACAACTGCCCGTGACGGACGTCAGTGACGCATCCGTGACACAGATGTGACGAGTACGTTTTCCCCCAAAATCTTCGTCATGAATGAATGAACGGAGAACGAAGTACAACAATTATTTTTAGGCAAATATTAGACTCAGAAAAGAACTGCTTTGTTTAAAAAAGCGCTTACTCAGACAAGAACTGCTTTACCTCAAAAGAACGAATCGCATTCAATCCTCGCTTCATCGTGTAAAACGTTTTCTTCACCTGATTTTCATCCCACTTTATCGACGGTCGAGTGTTCTTTAAGGTCCACCGTTAAAATGGTGTGTTTTCTTTCTGAGACGATTGACACAGTGAAATAAATACAACAAAATGAATCCTCGATAAAACATCGAATTTAATAATACTTCAGAGTTTCAGGAATAGCTACAAATATCACAGGTAGCCCAAGCGTAATATAAGAGTTTGTATGGAAAATTGAACTGAGAATTCCTATCCAAAAATAAATGGTATAAAATGTTACCTGGTGTTCTTTGCTGTCTTCCTGTGAAGTTTCAGCGCCTTTGGAGAGGTTTTTAATCTTCTACCCTAACAGTGTATAAGACAAAGACAAGGTTGGAGAATGGAGCCCTATCGGCGATCGAACCTGCCTCGACAAACAGCTAAAAATTTACGCGAAAAAAGGCATGCACTTACATTTTGTCTCGCCGTACTCACAAGGTAGTGGTTTAAGTTCCCCTTTCTGAAATCCAATGGAGTATACCTTGATTCTTCCCCCGTTTAAGACGACCGAAAAGTTCGAACACGAGTTCGAAAACCGCCGCCATTTATCCGCGACTCGGGAAAGTTGCCCAGTTCGACCGTTAAAACCTCGGCCGGCACTGTAAACGAGCGTCAAATGACAACCCCACCAGGAGAGGACAGGATATTTTTGAAGATACAAACGTTCGGTGAAATATAAACTGTCCTCTCGTGGTGGGATTGTAATTTGACCCTCGTTCCCAGGGCCGGCCGAGGTTTTAACGGTCGAACCGGGCAACTTTCCCGAGTCACGGATAAATGGCGGCGGTTTTCGATTTCATGTTCGAACTTTTCGGTCGTCTTGTACAGGGAAGAATCAAGGTATACTCCATTGGATTTCAGAAAGGGGAACTTAAACCACTACTTTGTGAGTACGGCGAGACAAAATGTCAGTGCATGCCTTTTTTCGCGTGAATATTGGAGCCGTTCTCGAGGCAGGTTCGATGGCTGATCTGACTCCATTCTCCAACCTTGTCTTTCTCTTATACATGTTGTTAGGGTAGAAGATCTAAAACCTCTCCAAAGGCGCTAAACCTTCACAGGAGGACAAAATACAACACCAGGTAACATTTTATCTACTTTATTAAGCAGGTTTACCTTTTAAAAGATTATTTATCGATGGAAATTCTCAGTTCCATTTCTCATACAAACCCTTATATTACGCTTGGGCTACCTGTGCAAATATTCTGCTCGAGAAACGTATCCGCTGCAATCGGTCGCAATTCAAGGGAATTTACCTTCACTTGCTTTCAAACCTCTTAAACGTGGCTTTCTGCACAAAACAAGATTTCTCCGCTATAAGTTTTCCACAGCCCACTTTATCGACGGTCGAGTGTTCTTTAAAGTTCCAACGTTAAAATGGTGTGTTTTCCTTCTGATCGAATCGATTGACTCAATGAATTAAATACAAAATGAATCCTCGATAAAACATCAAATTTAATAATACCGCAGAGTTCCAGGAATTGCTACAAATATTCTGAGAAACGTATCGGCTGCAATTGAAGATAATTTACCTTCACTTGCCTTCAAACTTTTCGCTGCGTTCACAAAAACGTGGCTTTCTATACAAAACAGGCGAAACAACGATTTCTCGATATGTCCACGGTCGAGTGTTCGACAACCACCTCGATTCGAGGGCCACGAAATCGAGGCAAATTTGGTGATAAACATACATCCAACAGATCTCAAACGATTCTGGCTTCGGGCACAGGGAACCCAGGATGGTCACGTACGCAGCCTGAATTAGTGTGCTGCGAGACCTGGTGGCTTCGCAGCAAATATTGGACTGCAGGAAGTATAATGGTGAGAAGTGTTAATATCTTTTGCAAAAGGGTAGACGACGTATGCGTTTAGGCTTTTGTGGTTTAAAAGTGGCAGAAGAAGTCTTCATGGTCGATAAACCACACTTGAAACATGCATACCCAGGGTACCCCCACAAGTTTTATTGTTCATTATAGTGAATACTGTATATGACATAATCCTATATGTGAACTGCGGATAAAATAAGAAATGACAATGCCCCTCGTAGTATCAACTTAAGCAGTTGATGGTCTTTCGATCCGAGCTAGCATCCCATCGTCAATATAAGATACTAAAGGAGCGTCCACTTGAGACTAAAGGAAGGCCGGTTAGTACGTCTTTAGGACTATGCCAGCGTACAAATACCATAAATCGAACAGACTACCGGCATATTCGTGTTAATTCACTGGAACCTATTCCGTTTTAGGAATAAACGGAATATCATTTCTCTCCCTGCCCCTTATAGCAGAATGAAAGGAATTTGGTTTTCTCGAACTTGGAAAAGACAATTACGTTGTCGTTTTGGCTAATTAGTAAGTTTTCTCGGAATGGGCAGAATTGAAATTCTTTTTGGGAGTTGTTGACCCTTCATTCTTTCACTAGGAATAGAAATAGCCAAAATAATCTTAAACGATACGCCCAAAAGAGTGTGTTCCGGGGAGGGAGGGGAGGGAAGGATTGGCACCCTGTGGAATTCTGGGCAGGGATGTCGAAGTCATTGTCGTGTTCAGATAAAAATATGCGAATTCTGTCTCTCCTTTTCGACATAACATTTCCCTTGAGGCCAAAACGGCGAAAATCTACAGACTTCTACTCCACTTTTTCAAAATAATAGATCATCATCTCGGGAAAAGCGGAAAATAGTGAGTGACCAAAATCTTAGTTGGGAAATACAATTGAACTCTTTCGACTTTTCGGGAGTTTGTAAGTTTCTTAGAAGTAATGTTTTTAAGAATCTCGATTCCGCAAGAAAATTGAGGAGGTCTGGAATTTTCGTCAGTATTTCTGAAGCTGCTTATCACTTCCTCGAAGAAGAAATAAACTGAAACGTCCACGGCGAAACTCTCAAATTTTGAGTTCATCTTGAGCTAAATTCTTTAAATAGATACTTAAAGTGTTATACATTCCTTGCGCTCTTTGATCGCAGCTGGATATTGTTCACACGTTTCTTGACAATAACTTCACGCTCGGTAATAGCTAGTAACGTGAGCTGCAAAAAGAACAGGCAAACCGCGACGAAAGATTACGCCTGAATTTCCCTCCATCATGTCGCTTGTAATCGCGATGGTCGCAGCTGCTTCTTCCTTGTTTTTTGTTGTTTTGTGGATTTCCTGGAAGAGAAACAACGCCAGTTTAAACGTAAGCGGAAGGTATGTTTTGATAACGGGCTGTGATTGTGGCATCGGTCGAGAAACAGCCATTCGACTGGACAAAATGGGAGTTCGTGTGTTGGCGACCTGTTTGACAAAGGAAGGAGAACAGAGTTTGAAGTCAGTGGCGAGCAACAAACTAAAGACGTTTCAAATGGATGTTACAGACTCGCAGCAGATTAAGAGCGTCTTTGAAAAAGTGAAGGACCTTCTTGATCAAGAAGCAGGTAAAATTCTTAATTCATACAATAGATGTTCTGCTCTTTATCAAGGTTCAACGGTAAAATATTTGCCCCATGGTCTATTGGTCACTTGTTTTAACAAGCTGGAAAAATCGATCCGGCCGGCCAGTGATCACGAACAATAGTTCGAAATATAACACGCATAAGCGTTTTGACAAAGCTCCATTAAGGAGATGCTATTAGACAAACCTTTTTTTTTTTTTTTTTACATCATGTTTGACCACTTGACAATGGAACTTGTAGTTATAAAAATGCTTCCGGTTACCGGATGCTATATTTGAGGACCTGCAGCGAATATCAGCGACTTTCAGATTACGAGCCAAGCTGACTACGAGTGGTTTCTCTTTACGCTCAGGCGGTAGCCGAGCGAAAAGAACACGCGAGCTGGACTGCGAGTAGTCTCTAATTTTGAGGCGCGCTAAATTTCGAGGAGACGCGACGCGAAGGGACCGCGGAGCTCGAAAATTGGGGGCATGTGCTAATGCGCCGATCAATTCGAAAGTTCAACATCCCCCCTGGGCAATCCCTCGGGCATTTGAACTTTTAAAGGTTGGCTTCTTCAAATTCCCTCCTATCCCCTCGAAGCAAAAAAGCCCTTCAAATGCCCCACCAATTAGTACTGAACTACCTCCCCTCAAAGACAATTTCGTCTGCAAACAAACACTTTACACGCCTTTCAGAGAGAGATATTCCGTTAATGACTTCTTCAAACTTCTTTTAAGGACCCTTTTGAAATCCGTCAAACCCTGCAAAAACCGAAAAAACTCACAGGCGTATTACGTCAGAACAAAAGATAAATTCGGTTCAAATTCCCCACCTTTAATTCCAACGCAACGTTCAAATTTCCTCCTCCCAGAGCACGATGCACAGTCAAATGCCCGGGGTATGCCCGGGGGGCGGGATGTTGAAGTTTTGAATTGATCGGCGCATAAAACCCAGACGATGGATTCTGACGGTCTATCGTCTACTGTCTATCGTCCAGAACCCATCGGCTGGGTTTCAGCACATACCATTTTGGTAACTTGAATGACCTGTATAGAGCAGCTAGTAGCCTGCGTCCGTCACCAAAACTTCGCGCACAGACAGTACCGCCAGCTACACAGGCTAAGCCGCTACTAGTGGCTCTACACGCGCTCCTTACGTTTCCTCTCATCAGACGATTTTCAAGGTCGCTTGTGTGTTCTTTTTGCTCAACTGAGAGAAAAGGGAATCATCCTGTAGTGTAAGCCCTTAACTCTTTCACTCCCAAGAGTGACTTAAATCAAAATTCAAACGAATTCCAAATTTCATTTTGTAAAACACTTGAATATAAATGGTACCACGTGAAAGAACTGCTAGAGAGGTTTCATTTGAATGGTTATATGATAGAATTTCATCCACAGACTCGGAAGTTAGAATCACCTTAAAATCTCCATAACTGATTCTGGGAGTGAAAGGGTTAACGTCTATTGAAGCTGAAATCGTGATACTGTATTCCTTCAGATCAAGCCTTTCTACATATAGAAGAGATCGATAACTTAACTTTCATTCCAGGTGTGTGGGGACTAGTAAACAATGCTGGTGTCTTGGGCATTGGACCCGCCGAGTGGGTACCGCTGGCCGAGTACAAGAGAGTCGCAGACGTCAATTTATGGGGCTTGATAGACGTGACCAAGACATTCTTACCACTGGTGAAGAAAACCAAAGGACGTGTCGTTCTCGTCGGAAGCATAGCAGGTAGTGTTGGTTGAAGATAGAAGCATAGCAGGTAGTGCTGGTTGAAGATAGAAGCATAGCAGGTAGTGCTGGTTGAAGATAGATGCATAGCAAGTACCTTAAATGATTTAATAACCACTACTCTTTATTAAACGTCTCTTATCCAACAAACGCCCCCTTAATAGGCATTTGTCTACAAACGTCCCTCTCTAATAAACGCCCCTTATCTGGTAACAGCCCCCTTTCTAGTGAAAGCCTTTTCCGAACAACTGTCTTATTAAGCTAGGCAACCTAATCCAACCAAACTGTTCTGGAGCTAGTATCAATGATATTTATTTTAAAACCTCCTCCTAACTATGTCTACTTGTTCCGATATTCACCCGGCCAACAAATAAATGGGGGTAATAAAGGATGACTTAGACAATGTTATTGATATCGAGAAGTACGTCGTCGTTGGGCTATCGCATCCATTAAATTTTTAAAAGAAAACTGGAATCTTAGCTTTTTTACCTGTTCGGACAAATTCAATTAACGGCTCTCTCTTATTTACACCACCTATTCAATAAACGCACCCATAAAATCCATCAAATTTAATAAATGCCCTGTTCTTTTTTTAGATAATTTAAGGTATTCGGTGAGATCCTAAGCTCCAAAGTGGAATATATAAACAAAATCGCCGTGGGGCGTAGCAAGCTCTAAGTAACATGGATATACCGTAGGTGAATATAGGTGAACTCTATGAGCATGGGTTAAGTGTCATTGAAACTCATTATGCGAGCAACGTCGTGCTGAAGAGCCGCAACAAGGGCGAAACAGCTGTCCATTACGGCTTTCTAGTCTTGAGCGCTGTTCATGTCAGGTCTAGCTCAGTAACTGAAGTGCTGTGTGAGTCTTGCTATCTCTTACTCTCAAGGGCCAGGAAGAGAAAATTGTTCGAGATTACGAGAGTGGCTGTCAAATCTCGTACTTTTTTAAACAATACTCCCATACTCCATTGTGTTACTTCTGGATCAATGTTTTGTATTTTATCAATCTACGAACATATCAAATGGCCATTATAAGGAAATTTCGCTGGCGAACATCACAACTTAAGGATCAAGTTTTTATAACTTTTGAAATTTTAAATTTCACCAGGTAAGTTTTTAGTGCAAAATTGTTTTCTGCTGTTATTCAGTCGGTATATTATAGCAGTTACGGTAGCTCCACATGGAGTGTCGATTTAGGCCACAGAATGTTTATACACCTTGTTCAAGAGGAGGGAGATATCTGAGTTGGAGAAAGGTAATAGTAAATTGCTGAAAAATAGTCACTGAGCAAATGCGAGGAGAAATGGTTTCAGGTCGAGATACCGAGGCGTTCGGGATAGCGGAGCATGGCCGAGGATAGCCGGGTCTCGAGAGAGTGGCAGTCTACCATTATGAAAAGGTGTTTCTTATAGATTTTATTACTTCATGTATTGTTAATTGCTCCTTTTCTATGTTTATGTAGGTGTTGTTTCACCTCAAGCGTTTTCCCCGTACTGTATCACCAAATATGGCGTGGAGGGATTCGCAGATTCATTGAGACGTGAAATGCGCCAGTTTGACGTTCGGGTCAGCGTTATCGAACCTGGAGCCACGCGCACTCCCATACTGAATGAAGAGGCATTAGCTGCTTGTCTTAGAAAACAGTGGGACAATCTTCCATCGGAGCAACAAAAAGAGTATGGCGAAGAATACCTTAAGGCCGGTAAGTAATGATAAGCTGTGGGGTAACGGACAATACTCAGGAGCCTATGTTGTGCCAACCATTTCCTATGCCAGGCTCTACGTTTGTGAATCAACGAAGGAAGGGGAGGGACGAAATGAAAATGCATTGTGAGCAGAAAAAAGAAGAGAGATCAAAATCCATTCAGTATTTAAGCGGGACCAAAACATATCTGCTCAGGGGCACCCAACGGTTGTTTTCGGTGGAGTATCTGTTCGGAAGACCTTAATCGGCTCAGAAATTTTGGTTTAATTGTTATGAAAGACTAGAGTTTTTGTGAAATGTCGCCTCGAACTTTCATACATAAATAAGGCTACTTTCCTCTTTCGGGATGCCAAAAGCAGCTCGGAAATTTTCTGGTGCACAATGTTCCACTTTCAGGACAGGAGCCCCAGCAGCGCAGTGACTCTCCGGCACGTTCCCAAATTAGCGTTCCATGTGTGAACAAACTGAAGCTTTTCTCTATGGGTTTTAAAGTTCGTGTCGACACAAAATCCATCCTTTGTAAGATGTAAGCTGGTGAAGAAAAGAACACACTTGACAGCCCAAAAATGTGACCTCCTCGTTGTGGGTACATTTCATTACAAGATTGGGATAGGCTACTTTGCCAGTCATGTCAGCTGTAGAATAATTATTGTTCTGTATCACATTATATTAAATTCCCTTTCTTAAAAATTTCAGCAACAAAAGGATTTCAAGATTGGTGCAAATCTGGATCCCCCAACCTGAGTCACGTTATCGAGGCCATCATGAGTCCTCTGACGTCACAGTTTCCCAGGTCACGCTACGTGGTTGGGTGTGACGCGTGGCAGCTAAAATTGAGTGCGCACCTCCCTGAGGCGGTGCAAGACCTTCTCGTGAAAGATTTTCCATTCAAGATCGTGAGGCCGCAGCTGCCTGAGACTTCTTATATGAACGGTTCAGCGCCTTAACAATTGCAAGAAGAGATCGTGTCCGCTGTTGTCTTTTTTGAAAATGGTCACATGCGTGCAAAGGCCAGATTTAAAGTTGTTGTTGTTGTTTTTTAAATAGTCAACTTACAAACTTACTACTTAGTTGGGACTCTTTGTGAATAAAAAAATTAATAAATTCTTAAAATTGCCTGCCTAACTGAAAAGAAATTTTTATTTTTTTATTTTTAAGGGTTTCACTGTTTGCAATAAACCCAGGAGAATTAAAGAATTGTTCGTGTATTTATTAACTCTAGCAGGAGCAATTAAGAAAATATTATATTGCTTCGATGAATAATGCATGTTCAGATACAATGGCGCATATACGACAGCTGTATTCTAAGTTGTCATAAATAAAAACACGACGGGCATTTCAGGCATATGACAATACGACAGAAGCGTAGATAGTATTCTATTTGAGCAGGCCCAAACGGCTTCTGCTCTCTTGCGAGTTTGTAATTTGCTTTTATTTTGTTGCTTTTACATATTTTTATATTCCTTTCATTGTTTTTATTTTGAGCAGGCCCTAAAGGCTTCTGCTCTTTCACAGGATTTATCGGGTTTTATTTTGGTTCTCGTAGTGTCTTGTTTGCTGTTTCCTTAAGCTTCGCTTAATTAACTATTACAGCGCTTCTTTTCCGGTACGCAAGACAAATTTTTTAATTTATCAGTCTGTTCCTCGTGGCGTTTCACTTTGCACTTGCCATCGTCATTGCCTGTTTAGAAGGCCCAAAAGGCTTCACCCTTTGTTTCAAGATTTTTTCGGCTTTTTTCTTGGTCTTGTGCCATCTCTTCGTTTTACGGAATTAATTGTTTGTTTCTAATTTTGGGCCTTTATGCTAGGTCCTGCGTGCCTTGTTTTTGAGCTTGGATTCATTTTTGAGTTTGGGTATCTCGCAGTTTGAGTGCTTTTGGGTTTGGTGTGTTTTGAGTTTTGGGTACTTTTGAGTTTTGGGGTGGTGTTTTCTGTAGTTGCCTGATCATGTATATTTCACTCATGTGGCCGCCAGATTTCCCATAACTTAAAGGAGTGCTGGTAAGACCGGTGTAAAGAGAATACTATTTACAGCGGTCTTACCCAAGCGAGTATAAGATAGAAGACACAGTAGGTTATTCCCATGGCGCCGCTGTTATGCTCCTCACTCGTCCTCCACTCCATGCGGCCTCTTTCGGATGATTTTTGTTTTTCTGCCCTCCCTTTCCCGCCCCTTTCTTTCACTGCCTTGTACCTTTCATCTGAAAGAGGCCGCCAGATTTCCCATAACTTAAAGGAGTGCGGGTAAGACCGGTGTAAATAGAAAACAAACAAGAAAAGCCCCAGGGGCATTAGACCCCGCCGTTGTTTCCCCCCCCCCCGGGGGGTGTAAAATATGTTACGGTCACTCAAGATAAAAGCCCTTGCCTGTGTAGCGAAAGACACGACGAGTATTTGTTTGGCCGAGCGAAAACCGGAGGTCTGGGGCAAGTGACCACCAAAAAAAAAAAACACGGAAAAAAAATGGGTATTACTAGACCCCGTCCTGGCGGCGGGGTAATTAAAGTATATGCAAACAACCAACGAGTACGCAACGAGGAACAAAATCCTTTTGGGCCAGCCCTGCTGAAATAAAAGCAAACAAAGGCCTATGCAAACTACAAACAAATACGTCACGCGGAATAAAATAAAAGCCAATTTCATATCGAAAGAGAGCAGAAGTCTTTTAGGCCTGTTCAAGTAAAAACAAACAAAGGCACATGCAAACAACAAATCGTAACGAGGAACAAAACAAAAGCCAATTAATCTCGTGACAAAGCAGAAACCCTTTGGGCCTGCAACAGCATAAGCAAATAACATCTCATGTCGGAAAGTATGTGAAATAAAAATCGGCCATGAACCAAAAAATTATAAAACTTCTAATGCTGGAAATATTAAACTAAACACCGGCCATGAGGCAACAATTTATAAAAATTATAAAACATGGAGCCACTGCCACTCAGTACAAGCTCGACAGAGTCAGGGAACAAAAATTACCGTGAAACAACTTCTACTCTGGAGCCACATAACATACCGACAAGGCCAGGGAACAATAGATTTAGCGAAATTAAGCCCCTGCCACTAGCAAAAGCTCGACAGAGTCATGCAGGAAACAAAAATTGCTGTGAAACAACTTCTGCTCTGGAGCCACACAACACACTGACAAGGCTAGCGAGGAACAATAAATTTAGCGAAATTGAGCCCCTGTTGCTAGCATACGCTCGACAGAGCCAGGAAACAAAAATTGCCGTGAAACAACTTCTGCTCTGGAGCCACACAACATACTGACAAGGCTAGCGAGGAGCAATAAATTTAGCGAAGTTAAGCCCTGTTCCTAGCATACGCTCGACAGAGTCAGGAAACAAAAATTGCCGTGAAACAACTTCTGCTCTGGAGCCACACAACATACTGACAAGCTAGCGAGGAACAATAAATTTAGCGAAATTGAGCTCCTGTTGCTAGCATACGCTCGACAGACTCAGGAAACCAAATTGCCTTGAAACAACTTCTGCTCTGGAGCCACATAACATACTGACAAGGCCGGGGAACAATAGATTTAGCGAAATAAAGCCCCTGCCACTAGGACACGCTCGACAGAGTCAGGAAACCAAAAATTGCCCTGAAACAACTTCTGCTCTGGAGCCACGTAACATGCTGACACGACTAGCGAGGAACAATAAATTTAGCGAAATTGGACCCCTGTTGCTAGCGCACGCTCGACAGAGTCAGGAAACAAAACTTGCCTTAAAACAAAACTTCTGCTCTGGAGCCACAGTACAGTACTAACAAAACAGCATAATGAACGAACTGTATGAGAGTTAGGAGGAAATGCGGGCACGCGGTATATGACAAAATATTAAAAGAAAGGATATTTACCTGACCAGGTGTAAAAACATTGAAAAACATGCAAAACAGGAGCGGAAAGAAATTTAAAAATGCCCACGGACTTATACTCATGAAGAACAAATTCCTGTCATCCCCTGACCCGGGAATGGGAAAAATAGAGGCTGATTTGCTGCACTTGAAATGCAAAACGGAAAAACCCTGTCGAGAAGATTATAACCTGAAAGACAAAGAATACAGCATAAGAACAACGACAGGAAAACGCGGCTCAGAGGATGACAGATTTGCGCGCCAGTAATCCGACAGGGAATTAGAGCAAAACTATCATCCCAGGAGCAGCAGCAGAGAACGAAAAGAGAGATGAACAAAACGGAATGGTAACGCCAGCAAAATAAAGTAAAAGCCAAAAGCACAGAACCCAAAGTAGAAGGCAAATACTAACCTCAAAGTAGGGAAAAGTTCAACGAAGCGTCGACCACCTGGAAACGGCTTAGGCAGCTGCGACAAACATACTTACCGACTGGATAGCTGAAAAGAAATGTCTGGAAATTTGGAGATAAATATAATAAAAAGCTAATAAACAAAGAATCGAAGCTAGAACGAAAATGCAAATGGGGGGAGGGGAGAAGAGGGGTTGGTAAGTGCGTTTATTAAATAAAGCCAAGAAGAACCGGACGTGTCTTCTATCGAAATGATAATGAATTCTATGCGTATGTCTCTCTTATACTCTCTTGGGTAAGACCGCTGTAAATTGCGCAAGACAGAGATAAGTGCCTTCCTCTACTTATCAAACATTCTCGAATTTATTTTATGACTGATATCATACGTACATGGTTTTGTCTTCTTCATATGCTTTGTGATATGAAATGTAAGCTAAGGCGAAAAATGAAATGAAACGAGCTCTCAAAGCTTTATTTCTTCACCCAGTGTATTATTTTCTTTTATTCACCCTGTATTGTGGGCAGCTAGAGTGTAGCTAGATGGCTAATTAGCTAATTAAAAGTGAGTTACTTGCGGATCAATAAAGCGATACACAACCAATACACAACCACAGAGCCGGAAGATTCTGGAAGAATTTGAAGAACAGTTATTTTCCAAGATTTAAGTTGACGCCTGAAGTGGTGTAAATTTTAAAAGCACAACGCCAAACGGTAAAGTTATTTTAATATTTGGGGTTATTTATTTTAGCTCCAAACAGGAGTTAATTTTTAAACTTCGTAAGGAGTGAATTCAATATCGTCGTGCTCACTTAAGGCCTCATGTGGGACCTAAATTCGTCGTAACTACTTTTCTCTAGTTTATTTATTTATTTATTTACCGATTTATAACAATTTCTTATTATATATTTAGTTATTACTATAATTTGGGCCATTGAGGAATTTCAATGGCTGTTTGGAGTGTCTTCTGGCGACGTGTTGTGATTTAAAGCGCGACTTCAGTAAGAAAAAACAAACAGTTTTAAGCGACTTTGGGACTTCCAGATTAGGTCTAAGTTTAAAGTTGTTAAAGTTAAGAGGTTAAAATAGCACCCCAAATCGGGATTAACTTGAACGTCCAATCTTACCTCTATTTATGGAGTCAATAAATAACACGTTGAAAATGCGACGAAGCAAAACTCTTTCCGCGCCATTTCATCGTATTAGAATGAAAATGCAACAGACGTCACCTACTCAGTTCATTTGAGTTGCATCTTGTTCTTTGTGAATTCTAAGAATTGTAGAAACGTTGAAAACGAAGGGCGGACCTTTTATATTGTGTATTATACCGGAAGCAATCAATATCACCCTCCGCGAAACACGGATAATATTAAACTGAAAGAACAATTCTCTATTTTGAACCAAGATTTTTACAGGTGCAGTTGGACTTAACTTAACGATGTGCTTTGCAGTAGCGACAGCAACAGTTTCTCTTGTCATTCTTTTTATTGCTCTGTTTGTTTCGAGGAGGAAAAACAAGGCCATTTTAAACATAAACGGAAAGTATGTTCTGATAACTGGCTGCGACTCCGGCTTCGGACGAGCAACAGCCATTCGACTGGACAAGATGGGAGCTTGTGTGTTGGCGAATTGTTTGACCAAAGAAGGAGAACAGAGTTTGAAATCGGTGACGAGTCACAGACTGAAAACATTCCAGATGGATGTGACAAACTCACAACAGATTGGAAAAGTCTTTGACGCAGTCAAGGAACTTCTTGGTGGCAAAGGTAGGAAGTGAAACTTTTCTCAAGTTTCGCACTCTAAATACAAACAAATGTAAGGCCTTCACAACTGAACGGTTACACTTTACGACTGACTTTAGGATTTCATCTACAGGCTCACAGGTAGAACCACCTCATGTGTAGCATAATAAACAGTTCGACGAGTACTGCTTAGTACTTTTCGATTGATGGTCACTCTGAAGGATACCATCCACAGACGTATAAGTTAGAACCACCTTGTACGGCATAATAAACAGCACCACAGGAAAGTATTGCTCAATTGCTTTCATTTGAATGGTCACACTTTAGTATTTCATCCACAGACTCAAATATAAAAATACCCTATGCAGAATAATAAGCAGTTCGAGTGGTCGAAAAATAAACAATTTGAGTGCTCGTACTTTAGGATTTTGTCCAGGACTCAAAAGGTAGAAAAACCTTGCAAATATAACAAAAAGCAGTGCATGGCAGAAAAGAACTGATCAATGACTTTCATTTGAATGAACTGAATCAGGCCACCCTTAAATAACTCATTCAAGAATTCAAAACTTGCAGCGATGTACCCAATTAAAGAAATTGCTATTAAGCCTGAAAACAAAATTCAGCGCAATTTCTTTAATTGTGTTCAACAGTGCGAGAGTCTTTCTTCATTTGATTTTACTTCAGCAGTTCATATAAAATTTATCATATATTCATTGTCATCTCAGTTATGGATTGACTGAATTAAATAACCGATATGGGTTGATTTCTTGGTTGACTAATTGATGTTGCGTAATCAAGGCTTTCAATTCTCTTGCCTTAGGCTTGTGTGCTATACGCAACCTCAACTAATTTTAAAAGAAAGTGATTAGACAGTACGTGTCATTACGCGCGCTGTATATACGTGACACTGCCGAATGGCTCAAGTGTAACATACCTACCTACATACCTTTTCATACATCTGTAAAAAAAATCTGTTGTCTTTTTCTGCACTGCTCGCTTTTCTCCCTCGAATTTTGTTGAAAAGAGGGTTTTAAAATTGGTAACGCGACTTCATTCATTGTGTATTTATATTCGTGTTGAACAAAGCGGACTACCGTCTTATTCTTTTTAATAACTCGTACGATTACCAGTTTAATGCCTCGCGGTTTCTTTGCTGTGCCGTTGCTCTTTCCATTCGTCTTGCTTTCTTGGATGAAAAAACCTTGACGGCTTAGATGAGCCAACAGCTCCAAGGAGTAAGATATCTTCATTGGCAGATACAGCCACAGATAATAATGATCGATAACTCTACTTTATTCCAGGCCTGTGGGGACTGGTAAACAACGCTGGGGTCTTGAGCATTGGACCCGCCGAGTGGGTACCGCTGGCAGATTACAAGAGAGTCGCGGACGTCAACTTATGGGGCTTGATAGACGTGACCAAGACATTCTTACCACTGGTGAAGAAAACCAAAGGACGTGTCGTCTTTATTGCAAGCATTGCAGGTACTTAT
>OZ024887.1:62693810-62706310 GCA_964017195.1 Siderastrea radians
GCTCATGTCACAGCAAACAGCCGGTTACAAGGTGCCAACGTGATCGTTGACACCTTTGGTCCAAGTGGGATGCTTACCTTTTAATTTTGGAGATAAATGCTTCAGGGCAATAAGCAATCAGATGCAGCATTCTTAAAGGCGGAGTAGCGTACTATCTAAAGGCGTTTTCCACCCGAAGATTTTAAAAGATTAAGACATTTGCCATCAACATGCCTTTCTGGCTTAAAACCTGATTAGAGTTCTAAACCAAACATGAGTAGTGATGTGTCACTAGCGTGGAATTTCCCGTGTCTATGGTCAGAAGTGCTTTCCAGGGTACACGGTACACAGTACACAGTATACAGTGCACAGTGCACAGTGCACAGTACACAGTACACAGTATACAGTGGACAGTATACAGTGGACAGTATACAGTGGACAGTATACAGTGGACAGTACACAGTGCACAGTACACAGTACACAGTACAGAGTACACAGTACACAGTATACAGTGGACAGTATACAGTGGACAGTGCACAGTGCACAGTACACAGTACACAGTACACAGTATACAGTGGACAGTATAGAGTGGACAGTACACAGTGCACAGTACACAGTACAGAGTACACAGTACAGTCGTTAAGCAACCGTGACGGCAACGAGAAAGGGAACGTCACAAAACAAGTTTTAATGAGCAAAACAACGGCTCTGCACGTTCGTTCTGGTACATTTCTTCAACATTCTCTTCAAAACAACAACGTGAAAACAGCAGTTTTAAAGTACTATGGAGAACGCGAACACGCGAGGTGCATTGTCTTTTTTTGTTTAAACTTGACCGCCGCCAGCCTCCTAATTAATTCAGCCACATCAGGCAAATTGAACATAAACTTATCACGAAGCAGGTTAAAAAGAGTGAACGTATTTTTTGAAATGACGTTTACGTTAACGCTACCGTCGGGGTCTCTTTAAGGTGATTCCATCGAAATAGAAGGAATATTTAAAAATTTCTAAAACTTGGTCCAGTTGGTAATTATGTTAAGACCATTTCAAAAATGCAATAAAAAAATAGGGGTCACCGTGCTTGTTTTTTCACAAAATGGATAGCCATTAATAGCAACTATACGACCCGCAAGGTTTTCCTGAGAAACTCTAGTAATCAGAAATGAGAACTATAATTGCTTTAAAAATTCATTGCTTGTATTGAAATATTGGAGCAGTTCAACAAAACAAACATTCATTTTGCATTGTATACTATTTAAGTTGAACAGGAATCAAGATTATAAAATAAATTAAAGAGTTTGGGGCGAGCGTACATACCCTGCTGCACCTAAAGATGTGTTCTTTCCGGCATTTAAATAAAAATATCTCAAAGCAAAATTTTTAACTTTTCTCAAAATCGCGATATATTGTACTAGACCGTGTGCCATTTGAATTTATGTATTAAAAAATGGGGGTCACCGAGCTTGTTTAGAAGAAAACGACCATTTATTTCTCTGAACAGCTCAGCTTTCATAGAAAACCTATCAAGTTCCGAAGGTGCGCGCGCTCGTGCACGCGCTAATCACGCAAGAAATGATGCGCAGAAAGGATGCGTAATGCAATTGAATGGAATCACCTGAAGTTCCTAGTATAGTGTGGTGAAACGTCAGTCTGTTTTTTCATACTGTGATATTTTGTTCGTTAGGTCGAATAGTACTACCATATCTTCCCGCCTATGCTGTCTCTAAATATGGTGTTGCAGCCTTCTCTGACGGGCTTAGGCGCGAAATGCACCCCTGGGGGGTACGGGTGAGTATAATTGAACCAGGGGCTTACAAAACCAAGCTAGTGAGTGGCGATTTGTTAGCAGAACAGTGGCAATCAGTGTGGGATGAACTCAGTGATCAGCTGAAACAAGAATACGGCGAGGAAGGGCTTCAAAAAGGTACGTTATCTTAAAAGACATGAAACAGCTTTTCGGGTTAGGGAAGCGCGGCGATAACCTGGCGATACTGTCATCTCTCATGGCGCAAAGCCTCTTCAGGGGATAATTCTGGCCTTCTAAGCTCGCATTTTACCGGAATTTTTTACAATGCAGCAGATATGTTCAGTAATGTACGAAGTTAGTCCGACACAGCGGGAATGTGCGCAACACTTAAAACCGATAAAAATTTCGACATGTGACGCGTGCGACACAAATTTGACAACAGATTGACATTCAGATATGGCTAAATAGCTGAACTGAATTCGACACTACGGAAAAATGACGTTTGAGCCGGGTCTAAGAGACGTTTTCTTGGCAGTTAACCTGGACTTGACTCCTTTGTGTATTTTTTGGCAATTTGGCTCAATCTTCGCTCTAAGGTGTGCTATTTGTGCAATTTGTTGCCTTGTGTGTTTCTATGGTGGATTTCGATTATTTTCTGTTTTTTTTTTTTTGGAGCGATCACACGTGTAAAGTGTATAAAACGTTTTTAAGCCAAAAATGTGTTTTGATAGGTTTGCAAGACATGAAGCTTTTTGACAGTGTGACTTCGCCGCACACTTACGAAGTGGTCAACGGTGTCGTCCACGCTCTTACATCACGTGACCCACGGAGTTATTACGTCATTGGTCTAGACGCGAAGGTCATGGCGTGGTTATCAATTATGCCTTCTTGCATCACTGACTTTGTGGTGTTAAAACTCGCGGGAGGTACGCCTGGGCCTAAAAAAAAGGACCTTTCAAGTTGACTTGCAGACACATTAATCTGGAGACACATCAAAGCAATGTCAAATTGCAATCCTGAAACCAGATCCAAGTACCAAGATGGATCGTTCAGAAAAAAAAAAGGATACAACATCATCCAACATTGTTGGATACAGCCCCCCCACTGGGGGGTGGGGGGCACTCGACCCATGTTTGGGTGAAGGGGTGCCGCTGAGGGTAAAAAGCCGTAAAATATCAACTCTGCTTTTGACAAAACCCTCCACTTTAGGTCCCTGTTTAGGACAAATGACAAAATACACACTCTCTTGTTTTACACAATTTTAAAGTGTTTTAAATACCGGCAAACGTCTCCGGTCCAGGATTGCTGTATATTGTCTAAGCCATATTTAGCGACCACAATCGTGCAAACATACCCTGTTAGGACAAGTTTAGACCCTGTTTAGGACAGACTCGCTTGAAATTATATACCCTGTGCAGGACAAGGAGGCCAAAAACCAAACCCTGTCCAGCGGCATGTCCCCGTATAGGCCATGTAAGGGAGTACCCCTGGAGATACAATTGTACTGATATTAGGTGGCAACAAACTTTGTTTAACACTACTCAACATCATTGAACATCCTTCAGAATCATGCAACGCCATTTAACAGGACGCGCAAAAAGGTTTAACTTGCCGAATTCAATAATGTTAAATGGTGTTAGATGGAGAAGTTGAATCCCTTTGACCCTGGCCTGACGCTACCTCGTCCCCAGGCGTCCATCCTTATTATGCAATGGTGCGCGTGGCATTGTGTGCCTTCCAAAGACGCCCCGCGCTCCCTGTTTGCCCAACTAAACCTTCGCCTGGGAACGAGGCAGGGCCTGACGAACTGAGATCTTGTGCCATGGAGCACGCGTTTATTCAGGTTGTAACCAAAATACTCTTTTTTCAAGTTTTTTTGTTCCAGCTAGCATGAAATCTAACAAACCTGAATAGCATTACCTAGTTAAAGATTTTTGAATTTTGTCAACGAAACAAAATAGAAATAAAATGGAAAATAATTCATTATTTGTGCTTCTTTACAAACCGCTGTCATCTCTTTTGAGGAGCAAGAATCGAAGGATAAAGCCGGAGAATGCTACAATCAGTGCCATTATGTTGGAACACCATCAGCTGAGCAGTGTCTTCCTCTCCCCTCTTAGCAAAAACAAATGAAAACAAAGTGAAGACTGGCGCTTTTTTATGTGACCAAACAGTGGACGAGGGGAAAGTAGCCTCTCACCTGCAGCGCATAGTCAATCTGGGTCACACTACTGCCCGGTGTAAATTGATCCAGGGTAACACACACAAAGAAATCTAAAGAAAAAAAGGATAGAAAACGGGGGAGATACGAAAACGTGACAACTATTCGACAAATGCTCAGTACTCAGTACTCAGTACTCACTCCTCAACTCTCCTGCTTTGGATCCGATACGTCACATCTTTGACCTTTTTTATTTCCTTTTTTTTAAATTTTTAATAGATACAGTTGTTCTAGGATAATTCCTTTTCAGCTGCGAACAGCATAGAACTTGCATGCACTTTACCGAATACAACACATATCGCTACCCAGTTAATGCGTGCTAGAAATGGCTTCAGCTACAGATTTGCTCTCGTTAGATAGAGTGATTAGTGTTACCCCTGGATTTAGAAACGATTTTTTTAGTTACTAGTTAGTTAGTTATTTAGTTTCTTTAGTTGTTTCATAATGACAAACTGTCTACAGCAGCGTTTAACTGAACAGCTGGTTCCAATTTTTTTACTGAGAGATACCGCATATAAAAACAACTTGCGAAGCACTTTTTTACTTCTCGACTTTTAACACTTCTGTTTAAACTAAATGCTTAAATTACCATAAGATTCGAATTAGTTTCAATCTCGGCAAAACTAGAGGGTTTCAAAACTGAAGAGTGTGTGACTAATATTGTCACTGAACCGATGTCCCGGTAAAACTACTGCTTTTTAGAAATATTTCAGCGCCTTTTTCAAGCTTAGACTGTAATTTACATCGCAGCGCGCTACTGTGACTGTATTAATTTAGTTCACATGCATACTTTAAGTGAGAAAGGTTTCCAATCGGAATTCAAGGTTAGCCTCAAGTCAGCCAACTCAAGACCACAAGCAGCCTCGTTCTCAGTAGTTCGGCGCGTACTTAAATGTGACGTCACCGGCGAGCTCGGTCCCAAGCCTCCCCCGGCACTCGATAGCGCATGAAGGCCTGGGGACGAGGCTGGGCCACAAGCTCGAGTTGGTTTCCTGGGTTTCTTGAAGCTGCCCTTGAATTCTGATTGAATCAGAAAATTGGATCTCATTACTTATGGTTCGCTAGCAGATATGATGATAAAGATGAAAATACGCGAATTGATTATAGAGTGCTCATTTCTCTATGTGACAGGCCTGCAGGAAATCATGGGAGTTGTGTATCAGGCCATCTTCTGTTCTTCAAATGAAGTATTCCAGGTGAGAATAAATAAAAAATCGAAATATTTGATCAGTAAAACGCACGTGCACGCACGTGTAGACTCATCTCGGAGTTTTCTTCTCGGACTCTTATATTGCATACAACTGCAATGATTCCGCGCAAACACGCCAATAAAACCAAAGTTTGTCGAGATAAGGAAAGAACGAGATAGCCACTAGCAACATCATCAAGGGTTCGATATAGCAGGGAATTCGGGAAAGCCGGGTTTCGAGTTAGCGGGGGTTTGCGATAGCGTTGTCTACTGTTGTCACGCTTTTGTGAGTCGCGCTGCAGTACATGTAGAGCAAAAGTAATTTGTAAACGTCAAAACTGCAAAGTATCGGTTTGCTTAATTTTCTTTTGGTCTTCTTACATGGTTTCCCAACCAAACACCATTGATAAATTGATTAGTGGTAGTCACTCTATAGAGTTTCGGGGCGCACTAGTTGGAGTAATTTAGTACAAGTTAAATCTACAAAATATTCGTCCTAGTTTTCTCTTGGCCTTATTGCACTGACAGTTTCCTAAACAAGCATATTGCTATGGCGAAATGTATTGCTATTCCTTGTGTCACTATTAAATTTGCTCAAAATAATGTCAAATCACAAACGATTACCCAGGCCCCTGGCGTAGAACTTTCGAACTGGTATCAGTTTTATTAACTGAAACCCTTTGCTTCACTATTATGCTAAAAAATATGTCAACTTAGTAAGTCAAAGCAATGTTTTTAACTGAAATCCTTTGCTTGATAACTTTTTAAGTCGAAGCAACAGCCATGGTGCAAGCCAAGAAGAGAGGAACGTTGACCAGATGATGAAATGCAGCACTGGGGGATAGCAGATCGCGCCATATGTTGATGGTATCATACGAGGTCACGTACTCGGGCTCGCTTGTATGAACCTCAACCGAGCCAATCACTACCGCCGGAGTGGCCGAGTTGCACCAGTCATATTCACAGCAAGAAAATGCGCAAGCTGCACCTCCTCTCTTGCATCGCAGCGGAGCCATATCGCAGTCTTGCTCCCAGCACCCTTTGATAAAAGTATTATTCTGGGTTTTTTTATCTTTTATCTGTAGATACATACATGCGGGCTTCGATGGTGGACATGTAGTTTCAGTTTGATTATAGACGCATTTTTCCCAAGAATGAGTGCTCCTGCATTCATAACATTTACGAGATTCCACTGCAGAAACAAAGAAATAATCGAGTTTAATGCATTGGTGAGTCTCTATGTAAGAACAGTCAATCGGACATTACGTCTAGACCAAATATCCAACTTCTTTGGTCGGTCTTAACCCCCCCCCCCCCCCACTCCCTTATATGACTTATACGGGGATGTGCCGCTGGACAGGGTATGGTTTTTTGGCCTCTTTGTCCTAAACAGGGTATATGATTTAATGTGTCTGTCCCAAACAGGGTGTGTATTTTGTCATTTGTTCTAAACAGGGACCTAACAGGGTAGGTATCTTAGGGTATTTTAGGCCCTTTTTTGTCCTAGACAGGGTCAGGGTTTCAAACCCTCAGTGGCATCCTTATACCCAAACATGGGTCAAGTGTCCCTGCCTCCCCCCCCCCCCCCCACCTCCCCAAGCGTCTTGAAATACTGGTAGACGAATTGAATAATCCATCTTATACCCATTCTTAGCCGGCCTTGAACAAACGTAAGAGAGACTGGTGACGAGCTAGGCCGCATTTATTAAGTTTAATTGCACCCGTCCTGCATATTCCTGCATAATCCTGCATAATCCTGCATACTGCTAGGATCAGCAGCCTCCTGTGTGTTAGCAAAGGAAAAAGGCGGCGGAGACGTAACGTGATAACCAAGAACAGTTTTTAAGGACGTTCGCGCCCAAAAGCTTCCCACGTTCAGATTCTTTTCAAACTTTTGCTGCAGTTAGATAATGACCAACTCATGTCAGAAAAGTATGTAAGGCGAAATCGGCTTTTTTGCTACAAGAAATAGAATAAGCTACGTGGAGGACTCTAGATGGTGCTGATCTTTTATTTCATCGCAAATGGACCTATTTAGTACATTTTTGCAGGTAATTAGCCTCACAGAAGGATAATTGTATTAAAAACTGGACTAGGTATATTGGATTTCTAGCATTTTGATTGGCTCAACGGAGCTAGGCTATCAGCTCATATACCTGCTGCGACCAAATATGGTCAACGAACATTTAACAACAAAGTAAGCTGAAAGGTTTTTTCCTCGCGAGCAACCCGGCGAGAAAAATGGACGAGAAAAATCACTTGGCAGAGAATTTAAATTAAGCAGAAATCCCAACAGCGTCACCAACAAGCATCACCAACAGCGTCGTCTAACACAAGTCAAAATTGTTTGAAGAAACTGTGCAGAAATAGAAATTTAAGCATTAAGCGTTGTGTTTACAATTAATTTCTTTTATCGATCGTCTCGTCGATCATAAAAATTGAACAAACGGTATGTTTTATCAGGAAAGCGTTGCACTTCAAAATATCAAGACAAGATATAAAATAAAACACAGTGAAATTGGGCAGAAGCATTTAATAAAAACTATCACACATTCACGGCGAGTCAGTGCTAAAATCATGAAGTAGTCTAAACAAGTACTAAACAAACTACAGCTGCAAACTACCAAGAAGGAAGGAAGGGCGAGTTTTTTCGGCTTTAACACGCAAAATTGACATTGGTTTACCTGCACTCGTTGCAGCTCTGTGTTCCAACAGGTCCAAATGCTCAGATAGAATTAAGCGGATGCCATGTAAACGAAGTTGAATCGTTTTTCCAGTTGTTTGAATGTTGTTTTTACCATTCCGTCCTCAACCTCAAAACCGAGAACAACTATATTTTGTGCTTTGCGTTTAACAAACTCTGATGGTGAATTCTAGTGTTCCTCGCTACAGTAATCTCGCTACTGAGCTGCATAGAAATTACTTCTTCAAGCTCAAATTAGTTCTGTCTTCAGCTCGATCAAACACGCACATGTACATGATGGCTCCGTTGTGCGAACAGATTACAAACTTGTGGGGCCATTCCATTTAATATCCACACCCCCCCGATGGAAGAGATTTTCTGAGGGGGTCCTTGAACATCATTTCTGAGGGGGTCACTGCGTCGGCGCCTTTGATCTTTTAAATATTTCCGAGGGTTTGGAAAAAAATTGCCTTTTTTCTGAGGGGAAAAGAAAATTTAGGCAATTTCTGATGGGGGGGCACGTGTCGGTACTTTTGATCTTTGATTCTTAGGGGGTAAATTTTGATTGACCTCTTCCATAGGGGGGGTGTGGATATAAAATGGAATGGCCCGTTCCGTTTCAACTCCAGCAGCAAATATGGTGAAATTGTACAGCTTCAATCCGCTTTGAACGATGATTACAACAATGTTTCAGGAAAAACAAGCATGTACCATATTTCAGAGCCAATAATGGGAAGATTTTTTTCCAAAACTTGTGCTACTTTGTTCATTTTCGAGCAGTTTTCATTGATTCATTCAGCTTTGCAATGAAACGCTGCAACACTTCGCAAGGTTTTGGCGCCTTTTTCGTTCAGTCATGTGATCGATTCTTGTTCCCTTTTTATCTCTTTTCTCATCATCCGTTTCCCTTTCTTTCTAGACATTTTTTTTAATAGTGGTTAAGTTTTTAATAAAACAATTATTCTACTCGGGCTTGCTGGATATCAAATGATTATAACCAACTCGGCGCTACGCGCCTCGATAGTTATCTATCATTTGATATCCAGCGCGCCCTCGTAGAATAATTGTTAAGGTGATTCCATTCAATTGCATTGCGCATCCTTCCTGCGCATCATTTTTTGCGGGATTAGCGCGCGCACGAGCGCGCGCGCGTTCGGAACCAATCTCGTCCCCAGAGCCCGCGCGCATTTACAGTCAGCGGGATCGAAATGCCACGGGCTCTGGGATAATCAAAAACCGGATGCCACTTTTTAGGCTTCCGGTTTTTTAAAGCGCATGCTCGACAGTTTGCGAATTGAGCATGCGTTATGGGTCGTGTAAAGACAAAAAGGGCGCGAAATATGACGATGTCCCCTTGTTTTTGGCGCCATTGACATTCACGCGAGACTCGCGTGAAAATGAAAATTATCCCCGCTCGCAGTCTCGCGAAGATGGCCGCACCGGTTTCTATAAATTTATTTCACTTCGCGTTAGAAAATTCAGTTCAGAATGGAAACCAGACCTCTACTGCAAAGAACGCCAATACAAGGCGCTGAAGACTGTTGTTGTTGATGGTAAAGATACAATTTGTGTACTGCCAGGTGAATATGGAAGATCTCTCAGTGACTGGCTGCCTCCATACGTTTGTGACTGACTGTGTGTGTTTTTAAACAACAGTGGTGAAGAGAAAATTAACTCTTTTATTGTAGCCGTATCCTCATTAAACTTTTTGATAGAAGAACAAATATCAAGCATGAACGTTTTCAAGGGTACTGAAAACGTAGCCATTGTCGAGGAGTTTGAAGTGCCTCCGCAAATTTTATTTCACATCTTACGGCCCTTTACAAAATTAACAAATTTTCAGCGACATCTTGAAAGAAAACGATAGTCATGGACGAGGTTCTTTAGCAGTCGAATAGTGTGTAAGCTTACTAATTTGAAAAGTCTAGTTGAGCAAGAAATCAACCTTAAAAAAACTTGACCTTGTTTTTAGCGCGCGGCATATACGCGTAAAAATTATCTTATATTTTTTTAGAGAGTGCGACTGCTTATTTATTAAGGAAGACACAGAGCAAATCAACTGTACTGATGCTAATAAATGTAAAGTAGATCCTCGCAGTTATTAACGCAACTTCATTCCGCAGTTCAAATATATGAGTTTCATATATTCACAATTTCATGTACTGATGCTATTAAACGGTCTTGGACAAAGTAGAGCGGTCATTTATTTATGAAACGTGCCTGAGCAGGCGTTGTGTTATGTTCGCCTTTCGACTGTGCTGGTGTTGTGTTTTCTCCACCACTACGTCGGTAAATATTTTACTACGGTATAAGTTTTGTACGGAAAGCTCGTTTGCCGAAATACTAAAACACTACATAGAATAAACACAAAAAAATGACTTAGGTACAATTTATTAACGAGTATCACAGATCTATAAATAATTCAACTCAATGAATCAAGGCAAACTGAACAGCCACTTTTTAGTACAGCTAGAAACATTAAAAATCTATCACAATCAAGGATGGACGATTTCTTACACAGACAATCAAAGTTGAGAGTGAAAACAATTTAATCTCAATACTAGAGAAAAACCTTTTACCTACACTCGACGAGGTTTATCAGTCTTGCCAGCTGCAAACTTTCAAAGCTTACAAATACGACAGCTACGATGTCCTGCAAAAATAAACAGGATCGCTGTTCTCGTTGTTTTTGTCATTCTGTCCGGTCGCTGCAACAGTTTTTGCACCACTTAACTCAAGAATCCAATCTACCATTCACTTTTCAGCTACAGTGAGATTATCGGCTCCAGTTCAACAAAATAAGCTTAAGCTTAAATTCTGTCTCCTGTTCCATCAAACTCGCACATGGCTCCGCGGAGTGAACGGATTTTTAAAACAAAGCCGCTTATTTTAACTTCTCAGTACGGCTGCACTGGAAAGACTGCCAGCTTCCATCCTCTTTAGACAATGTTGAGAACAATTTTCAAGCCATCAGTGTCCATGAACCATACTTTAGAGCTGGAAATTAGAGGAATTAATCCAAAAATTGTACTCCTTCTTCAACCGTCGCGTCGTTTATCTTACAGCAGGTATTCATTCAGCTTTCTCAAGAACCGCCGCAACATATCATAAGGTTTTGGCGCCTTTTTCGTTTTAATCATGTGATCGACACCAGTTAGCTTTTTGCGTCTTCTCTAACATGAATTTGAATTTGACTGTATTTCGATTCTTTGTTAGTTTGCATCGCCCATTTTCAGATTTCTTTCCCATTGTCCGTCTCTGACGTGATCGAAAACGTCCAGCAAAAGCATTCTAAGTATTTTTATTTCCTGTTTTGACACTTCTTTCTCGTAGACTTCCGGTAAAAAATAGTAGCCAATCAGATTTCGATTCGCCAGCATTTTGACATTGATTATCCCAGAGGTCTTGCATCCTTGGTGCTGACCAAAAGGAATGCAGCCTCTGGGAACGAGATTGGTTCGGAACTTGATAGGTTTTCTCTGAAAGCGCAGCTGTTCAGAGACATGAATGGTCGCTTTCTCCCAAACGAACTCGGTGACCCCACTTTTTTATTCCATTTATTTAAGTAAAATACGACTTCACATGATATATTCAAATTTGAAGACTTTTTCATTATTCAATTTTGAAATATTCCGGTTAATTCACTATTTACAGTGAGATTTTAGGCTCTCACCGGAACCGTGCAGACGCTCAGTTTGCCCATTATTTCATTGATTTCATTTTTACGGCAATTTTAAGACGTTTTACTGTACTATTGTTCTTCTATCATAAGAATAATGCTTATATTTCATTGCTAGTAATAACTTTGTTAAAGTAATGAGTGTCTCTGGTACAACTATAGGTTTTTTAATATTGCTGTCGAAAGCTGGCACAGTACCTATATACTACAGCCCTGTAGCGTGAAATCAGGCACGGTGACCCCCTCTTTTTATTTTATTTCTTTAATGTACTAGGTTTAATTAATAACTGTGCAAAGTTTCAACAAATTCTCATCACTAATTCTCTTTCGATGGAATCACCTTAAGTATACCTGCATTCCTAGAAAAATTCGATCGTATTTGTATATGTAATCGCATGAGGCCGAGTAGAATTAAGGATAAATTTTCACGCGTATTTTCAAAGTTTTCACAAAATTGCCCGAGTCGCGCAGCGACGAGGGCAATTTGTGAAAACTTTGAAAATACAAGTGAAATTTATCCTTAATTCTACGAGGACTCGATGCGATTACTTGTTTATAACACAGAGGGCAAAATTTTCTGAAAACTTTCCATACACGTTGAAACACAATCAGCCGGCCATCACAATAAGTTTTAATTATAAAAGTACCCGCCCGTAAACAATTCACCAAACAAGCATTTTAACTGCTGCTCAGCGCACAGAACAAGAAAGACTGACCATTATATACATCTTAAGAGATAAATACAGTTCTAGTTCATTGACAAAACACACTTATAACTCAATTAACTAAGTAAATTTTATTCACCTGAGTTGCGAAGCTTCCTCTCGCTGGAAAAACTATCGACCACGTCGCTGTAAGTTTTCAGTAGTTTTAAAACAAATAACAATTTGCTGTTTCCCGTAACACATGTAGGTTCACCTTTTCGAATTCCTCTCCGAGCAAACACCCGATTTCCATACCATTTTTACCAACCTTCTCCACGCTCGGTTAAAAGTCAAACTT